>SJYV01007193.1:747420-834463 GCA_006410875.1 Neotragus pygmaeus
AACAGATCATTCTGTCGTTTTTGAGATTGCATCCAAGCACTGCATTTCGGACTCTTTTGTTGACCATGATGGCTACTCCATTTCTTCTGAGGGATTCGTGCCCACAGGAGTAGATATAATGGTCATCTGAGTTAAATTCACCCATTCCAGTCCATCTTAGTTCGCTGATTCCTAGAATGTCGATGTTCACCCTTGCCCTCTCCTGTTTGACCACCTCCAATTTGCCTTGATTCATGGACCTGACATTCTAGGTTCCTATGCAATATTGCTCTTTACAGTATCAGACTTTGCTTCTATCACCAGTCACACCCACAGCTGGGTATTGGTTTTGCTTTGGCTCCATCCCTTCATTCTTTCTGGAATTATTTCTCCACTGATTTCTAGTAGCATATTAGGTACCTAGCGACCTTGGGAGTTCCCCTTTAGTATCCTATCATTTTGCCTTTTCATAGTGTTCATGGGGTTCTCAAGGCAATAATACTGAAGTGGCTTGCCATTCCCTCTTCCAGCAGACCACGTTCTGTCAGCCCTCTCCACCATGACCCGCCTGTCTTGGGTTGCCCCACAGGCACGGTTTAGTTTCACTGAGTTAGACAAGGCTGTGGTCTGTGTGATCAGATTAGTAGTTTTCTGAGATTATGGTTTCAGTGTATCTGCCCTCTGATGCCCTCTCACAACACCTACCATCTTCCTTGTGTTTCTCTTACCTTGGACGTGGGGTATTTCTTCACGGCTGCCCCAGCAAAGTGCAGCCGCTGCTCTTTACCTTGGACGAGGGGTATCTCCTCACGGCCGCCCCTCCTGACCTTGAAAGGAGCAACCCCACGTCCAAGGACTGGCAACTGTGCAGGTGTAGGAGGGCCGAGAGGAGTCACTCCACATTCAAGGTCAGGAGGGGCGGCTGTGAGGAGATGCCCCTCATTCATTATTAGAGAAATGCAAATCAAAACTACAGTGAGGTATCACCTCACAGCGGTCTGAATGCCAGCATCAAAAAAATCTACAACAGCAAATGCTGGAGAGGGTCTGGAGAAAAGGGAACCCGCCTACACTTGGTAGGAATGTAACATGGTACAGCCACTATGGAAAATACTGTGGCGGTTCCTTAAAAAAAACTGAAAATAGAGCTATGATATGACCCAGCAATTCCCTCCTGGGCATATATCCAGAGAAAACCATAATTCAAAAGGATGCAAGCACCCCAGTGTTCATGGCATCACTATTTACAATAGCCAGGACACGAAAGCAACCTAAACACCCGTCTACAGAGGAATGGATAAAGAAGATGTGGCGTGAACACACACACACGCACACACACAATGTAATATTACTCTGCCATAAAAAGGAATGAAATAGTGCCATTCGCACAGATGTGAATGGACCTAGAGATTGTCACAAAGAGTGAAATAAGTGAGAAAGAGAAAAGCAGATATTGTATAACATCGCTACATGTGGAATCTAGACAGATGGTACAGATGAACTTATCCGCAAAGCAGAAATAGAATCACAGATCTGGAGAACAATTTTCTGATCTGTAAAATGTGAGACTGATCCCTGGTAGCCAAGTGGTGGGGTGGTCACCAGGTCTACCTCCGCTCACCCTAAGTGGGCTATAGCTCAGGGCAGGGGTAGATGTCTACTTGGGGAGGAAAGAAAGGCAGCATCTACTAATTGGTTTTAGCCAAACAATTTCAAAAATTTTTTTGCTCTGTATAGGAAATAGGTAATGAATCTCATCTTATGCTGTATATTATGTCTTAGTTGTGTTTGAAAATATTTTTATTTTTGGAGATACACCAAAATAAATAATAGCACTTGTTGTAAAAACAAGGAGGGGATGGGAGACGGAAGTGGGATGAATTGGGAGATTGCGATTGACATATATACACAGTTGATACTGTGTATAAAACAGATAGGGCTTCCCAGGTAGCACAGCAGGAAAGAATCTGCCTGCTAATGCAGGAGGCACAGAGACATGGGTTCAATCCCTGGATTGGGGTCTGATTACCTGAAGTAGGAAATGTCAGCCCTACTCAATGATGTGAAGTGGCCTAAATGGGAAGGAAATCTAAAAAAGAGTGGGTGTACGTATATATATACCTGATTCACTTTCCTATACGGCAGAAACTAACACACACTGTAAAGTAACTATACTCCAATAAAAATTTATTTGGACGTATCTCCAAAAATCAAAATGCTTTCAAACACAAGTGATATATGAAATACAGCATCAAATGAGATTCATACCTCTTTCCTACATAAAGCAAAAACATTTTTTTGAAATTGTTTTGCTAAAACCAATTAGTAGAGCCTATTTTTCTCTCCTCCCCAAGTAGGCACCTACCCTTGCCCTGAGCACGAGCTCACTCAGGTACAGTCAGAAGGTGGGCCAGAGAGTAAACAGACATTTCTCCAAAGAAGATATACAGGTGGCTGACAAACACATGAAAAGATGCTCGACATTGCTCATCATTAGAGAAATGCAAATCAAAACCACAATGAAGTATCACCTCACACTGGTCACAAAGGCCACCATCAAACACTCTGCAAACAAGAAATGTTGGAGAGGGTGTGGAGAAAAGGGAACCCTCTTACACTGCTGATGGGAATGCAAACTGGTATAGCCGCTATGGAGATCAGTGTGGAGATTCCTTAAAAACTGGAAATAGAACTCCCATATGACCCAGCAATCCCACTGCTGGGCATACACACCGAGGAAACCAGAACTGAAAGAGACACGTGTACCCCAATGTTCATTGCAGCACCTTTACAATAGTTATGACATGGAAGCCACCTAGATTCCATCAGCAGATGAGTGGATAAGAAACCTGTGGTACATATACACAATGGAACATTACTCAACTATTAAAAAAGAACACATCTGAGGTAGTTCTAATGAAGTGGATGAAACTGGAGCCTATTATATAGAGTGAAGTTAAGTCAAAAAGAGAAACACCAATACACTATATTAACACTATATATATGGAATTTAGAAAGACAGTAACCACGATCCTATATGCAAGGCAGCAAAAGAGACACAGATGTAAACAACAGACTTTTGGACTGTGTGGAAGAAGGCGCGAGTGGGATGATATGACAGAATTTACATATTACCTTATGTAAAATAGATGACCAGTGCAAGTATGATGCATGAAGCAGGGCACTCAAAGCTAGTGCTCTGGGACATCCCAGAGGGATGGGGTGGGGAGGGAGGTGGGAGCCGGGGTTCAGGATTGGCAGACACATATGCACCCATGGCTGATTCATGTCAATGTATGGCAAAAACCACCACAATATGGTAAAGTAATTATCCTCCAATTAAAATAAATTAATTTTTAAAGTCTCTTATTTTAAATATGATACTGTAGAATTCAAAGGCAGATTTGTAAAATCCATTATTTATTTAGCACACCCCACATACCAGACATTCTGCAAAGCACAGGACTTTAATTATCCAACCATCCCACCAGGTAGCTGCTAAGACAGTTTGTAAACAAGGTATGTCTGTGCCCCAGTGTGTCTGACTCTTTGCAACCCCATGGACTGTAGCCCACCAGGCTCCTCTTCCATAGGATTTCCCAGGCAAGAATACTGGAGTGGGTTGCCATTCCCTTTTCCACAGGGCCTTCCTGAGCCAGGGGGATCCAACTCGAGTCTCCTGCATTGCAGGAAAATTCTTTACCACTTGTGCCACCTGGGAAGGTTGATGTTTGGCAGAAAGCAACACAATTCTGTAAAGCAAGTATCCTTCAATTAAAAAAAAAAAAAAAGAATTTAAAAGAAAAAAAAGTTAAGAACTTTCTTCTCTCCACATCAAAAAAAGAAACAAAAACATTTCTCTATCTCCAAAGTCTGCCCCATTGCATAACATTGGTTTGCCTCACCAAGATAAAGCCTCCAGTTTTAATCCTTCTATTCTCTGGCCATGTAGGGTCAGAAAAGTCATTAAACCTGAGCCTCTCGCTTATTCATTCATACTGTAAAGGGAACTCCATGATCTCCAAGATCTTCTCTAAAACGTCAATTCAGGGCCATGGTTCTACAAGGTGATATGAGAAACACAGCAATACTTCAGGCTTGGGATAGGAAGATCGTTAACCTCTGAAGAGCTACAGATTATTAATAATCATCCACAGGCAATATGGAGTTTGTCATGTATGATGATTCAGTGAATGGAGGGAGTCTGCATGTCCAGCAAATCCCTACCTGGTCTGCAATAAAATGAACACCCCAGAGGCAAAGTGAAATCGCCTGATCTATGAATTGCCAGAAATGGCATTCCTCTCATGTTTTTATAGAGTGCCCTGGTGTTATAATTAAGGAACCCAGTGGGTAGCCTGTGTTCACTGCTAACTAAATGAATTCTGATGTGCTTCAATCAGGAAAAACGTGACTGTATGATATTTCTGACTTTTAGTGTTCCGACTCCTCCCTTGATATTTCAAATCAACTATGGCTTCCCTCAGCTCAGCTTTGATTATCTAATTTGACACTAATTGCTGAGCTCTCTGTAAGAAACCATACAATTGCTCTGCGTACAATTCTCCTTGTCTAGGAAATCAGCTTTCATATGCATCTCTCTCTTTGTACCTCTGAAAACTGAGTAAGATGCTTACTCCGTTTGTAAGTAAGCTTACAAGTAAAGAATCTGCCTGCAGTGCAGAAGACCTGGGCTTGATCCCTGGGTCAGGAAGATCCCCTGGAGAAGGGAATGGCAACCCACTTCAGTATTCTTGCCAAGAGAATTCCATGGACAGACCACGGGTTCACAAAGAGTCAGACACGACTGAGCAGCTAACACATTACACTGCTTACAGTTTGTGCATAAGAGGGTTGAGACTGACCCAAGAAAAATACCTGATAGTAGGGATTACAACTAGTCATGGCAACAGCTAGAACTTTTTGAAACGTTCTTCTTAAATTCTGAATAATTTCCCAGGGTGATCTAAGTGTATTGGGTTTAGAGTCAAAGAGATCTGAAACCACATTTGAACTCCACAATTTATTAGGTTTTGACCTTGGATGGACATCACACTGAATTTCATTTCCTTACCGGTCAAGTGTCATCATTAATAGTCATTTCACAGAACTGTTGTGAAGATGCAGTGAGCTTACTTGTGTTAAACCTCCGAATGATTGTGGTATGTTGCTCTGAATTAGCATAACACCCACCATTTATTAAATTCCTGTTCATGCAAATCAACTATAGAGGTCACAACAACCCAGGTGAGTCCGGTGTTATTAACTGTGTCCGACTGAAGGCATACACAGGCAAAGCAATCGACCCAAGTTCCTCTTGCCAGGTAAGCAACAACCTGGGATGACGATGACTCTTTATTTTCACATGCATCAGAATAGACAGGAATCAAAAATGCGTCATTTGAGGGGCTTCCCTGGTGGTCCAGTGGTTAAGAATCCACACTACAAATTGGGAGATGCAGGTTCAGTCACTGGTTGGGAAACTAAAGATCCCACGTGCCACTGAGCAACTGAGTCTGTGCACTACAGCTACTGAGCCCACGTGCCGCAGCTAAGAGCTGTAAGGAAACATCCCACATGATGCAACTAAAACTCCCTGCAACCAAATAAATACATACATATTTTTTTAATGTGTAATTTGAAATCTTCACTCCTCTGGAAAACAGAGAACTCAATTCCGAGAAGTCTCATCAATGAAGAAAATGTTTCTAATGATATACTTGAGGGAAGGAGGTGTAAAACTGCTCCTCATACACTCAATATTGTGACCCATCCAAACAGGTCCAAAGGTTACTTTGGCAGATAGCTTGATAGGGAGCTGGTTAAAGGGATGGAAAGATGCTCAATCGTGTGACACAGGGATTCCACAGGCAATTCAGATGAATCCAGCTAAACAGGGTTTCAGCTGGAGTTCCGTGGCTGCCCACATATCCCCAAACCAATGCTTTCTACATGGGCCTTATCACAGACCAAGTGGACTGTCCTTGCTTTTTGGACAATCACACAAGACAATCTCTAAAGACAGCTTGATTGTCAGGAAGGAAGAATACATAATAGCACACTGATATTCGAAATGGAACGCTGTTACACTCCCCTGAGTTGAAAGAGGTGTTAAGCAGGCAGGTTCAACATTAGTTTCAATACTAAAGCAACCTCACATCACAACTCCCTTTAGAAATTTGAGGTCAATATCATGCCTTACTCCCCCGACACTTTTAATCACTGTTTCAAAGATACGTCCCTCCAGTCAACTATCCTGCCTTTAACCCTTAACACTAGACTAATTTTTGGATCAGGGAGAACCAAATGCCCTGATCCAAATGGCAAAACCTAATAAATTGTGGAGCTCAAACGTGGTTTCAGATCTCTTTGACTCTAAACCCAATGTTCTTCCCAATACACTTAGATCATCCTGGGAAATGATTCAGAATTTAAAGAAGAAAATTTCAAAAAGTTCTAATTGTTGCCATGACTAACCATCTCCTATTCACGCCCAAATCTTCCCGCTTTCTCTCTAGAACCTCATTTCCTGATCGTCAAATCAGGGCATTTTTCATCCTCCAAAAGAGACTCTTTCACCAGGTCTTTGCTGAACTGAGCCTGCTCTTCCCCCAGGTACTCTTCCCGTCTGCAGCCCTCCCTAGGGCTCAAGCCTCACTTGACACGAGGCTTGGAGGTGGGCCAGCACCCTCTGCAGGCTTGTGGCTTCTAGTTATACAATCCCAAACGCCTTTTTCTTCATGATTGTCAACCAACCCCCTCACATTTGTCCCCAAGCATGAACAGCGGCTGATTCACACTCTCCTCTCCACCCTAGCCTTACAGTCACTGGCGTGGTTTCATAATCTATGTGCAAGCCCCATAAAATGCCTTTCCCCGCAGTTCCTAGGCTTTCTCAATCTCATAACCTTCGATTCTACTCTAATTCTGTCACCTGCATATATAACCACACCCAGAAACTTGTCCCAAAGAATTGCCTCACTGACGAAAAGTTAATCGCCAATATCCCACAACCTGACCACACAACCTACTTAAACTTCCTGTTCTGTCAACTCTTGGAAACTTGTTTTTCAACTTCATAAAAAAAGAATACTAGTCTTTTGACCCATTTCCCCAGGAACCCATTTTCCCTGATCAATCAGTTCCCTTCTGCCCTCATTTCCCTTCCTCTTCTAGCCTTAATTAAGCTCTTCAAATATTCTCTTATCAGTAACTTTGACTTTCTCATTCCATTGTGCTTCCTCTAAAACCCTGAGCTTGAACCTGTACTTGGGCATCCAGGCAAAGAAGAAAAAAGTACCGTACACCATATTTCTGTGACTCCGTGTCTTCTTCCTTAGCTATGCCTCGATATTTTTCTGTGTAGTTCTCTTTCATTGTCATTTCCCACAAAGATTGCTTCAGCTCTTTACCACACTCAGTTACCTATGTTCTTACACCCAGGAGACGCCCTTACCTCTGTCTTCACCAAAGACACAAAGTGACCAGGTAGGAATTACCTCACCCTCTAATTCCTCTCCTCTCTCCACTCACAAACCATCTTATCAGCATCTTCCCTTACCTCATTTTTGCCCATTCCAGAGACAGTATCTCAAAGTCTTATCTCAGATTGATCCTCTAGATCACATCCTCTCATCCGTTAACTACTTTTCTACAGTCCATGCATTAAAGAAACTGAAAAAGGAACTATAAAATATTTTGAACTAAAGAAAAATTAAACAGAACATATCAACATTTGTGGAGTTCTACTAAAGTATTAGTTGGGGGAAATTTACAGCATTAATCTTGTGCATCATAAAAGAAGATCTCAAATCGATGACCTAACTTTAACCTTAAGAAACTAGATATGTTAAATGAAAAATATACCCAAAGTAAACAGAAGAAAGGAAATAATAAAGACCAGAAATGAAGTTAATGAAACAGAAAACAGAAAATCAATGAAAAAAAATTGTTTCCTGAGAACGATGAAATTGATAAACCTCTACACAGACTGAAGGAAAAGAAGAACACCAACAATACCAGCAACATCAACAACAAAAGAGGGAGAAGATATCAATTACCAGTCTCAGGAATAAGAGATATAATATCATTACAGATTCTGATATTTTAAAGGAGTTTAATATGTTATCAAGAACTTTATAAAAATGATTTTGACAACTTAAATGAAAAAATTTATTGAAGATAATACCTACCAAAGCTCATTTAAAGAAACAGATATCCTGTATAGCCAGATATCTACTAAAGAAATTCAACCTGTTTTTCAAAATCTTCCTGCAAAGAAAGCCCTAAGCCCAGATGGCTTCACTGGTGACGTCTTCCAAACACATAAGAAAGAAATATCAATTCATACAAACTCTTCTATAAAATGAAAAGAAAAGAATACTTCCCAATTTGTTCTTTGAAGCCAGAATCACCACAATACCAAAGATGTTATAAGAAATGAACACTACAGAGCAATATTTTTCGTGAACACAGTAGATAGTTTTTGTTTCAAAAGCAAAAAACATTTTTTTGTTTTAGCTACCACATGTTTAATTTACTGCTGCCATTTTTACTCTCTCGGGTTAACTGGACTTATACCACACATTTTCTACAAATAGATACAATATTTTATGATTTCTGTAGTTGTGACAATTTTACAAGTTACCCAAATCAACCTGGCTCTATATGATTTTTGCTAAGTACCGAACTTAAAATGAAAAGAGAAAACCAGAGAAATAGAATTAACTTCCCTAAATCCTCACACCTTAATTCTTATTCTCATAAATAAAAATACAAAAAAAGTGTATAAAAGTTTATCCTTTATTATGATATGATAAATATGGATTGTGTGTAGATTCTTTTGATTATGCTCCTGGCTTTAGCAAATGCCATAGATACTATATGCAGAGCAAAATGTTCCTTTATTGATAGCTAGGGAGTTTGGGATGGGCATGTACACACTGTTATATTTAAAACAGATAACCAACAAGTACCTACTGTATAGCACGGGAAACTCCCCTCAGTGTTATGTGGCACTCTGGATGGGAGAGTTTGGAAGAGAATGGATACATATACAAATATGACTAAGTCCCTTGGCTGTTCACCTGAAATTATTATAACATTGTTTGTTAATCGTCTATACCCCAATACAAACAAAGTTTTTAAAAATGCTCCTTTATTTAAAAAAAGACAAAGACATGATCTTTCTTTAGAACGTTTAAGTAATCTTTGATTTGATTCATGAGATTTTGCTATTCCTTGATACCCTTAAATCCCTTCATTCAAAATATCAGTAAAATCTGTCATTAATTTCAATGATGATTAAACAATTTAAGCATCTTAATTATTCTTATAACAACTGTATGAGAAGTTTTTATTTTCATTTTTATAGAAGAAGAAATTGAAGTTTAAAGAAATCAAATAACTTTCCAATTGCACAGTTAGTAAGTGGTAGTACTGAACCTGATCTGAAGTCTATGTAATTTCAGAGCTGAAATTTGAGTTTTTAATAACAATGCATATTTTGCCTCCTCAAATGTACCTCTTACACACAAGTGAGTTTTTATACTCATACCATCTTGCTGCTGCTAAATGGAGGGGTGCAAAATAGTCTTTCTGCTATCACAAGGCAATGAACTTAAGATACTTTTCCAACGTGCAAAAAATAAGCTAAATTCTAAAATAAATCTCAAATCACAAAGTTCAAGTACTTTAACTCAATAAAAGATATATCTCTTTCCCAATTTGTAAACAATTTTCAATTATCTCTATTTCTATTCCCTTTAGTCACTTTTATAACTTAATTTCAGCATATGTGGAGCACACAAATATCTTTGAATAAGCAAAAACAATGATTATTCATTAGAAATTGAAAGAATTTCATGTCATGACAGTAATCAAAACCAAAATAAAATTTCATTAAGCTTCACACCTAAAAGTATCATACATTTTATAAGTTCACTGTTAACTTGTGATATGGCAATGTGTAAACAAATAATGTGATATGCATACAGTAAAATAAGAGAGGAATTTTTCTGCTACTCTAGAAGCTAACAAATTGCACACTAATTGCCAAAATACCTAATTCCTTTGCAAATCAACCTTTATTGCCTCTGCTGTAGATTTAGTTTGGTTAACNCTGTTAACTTGTGATATGGCAATGTGTAAACAAATAATGTGATATGCATACAGTAAAATAAGAGAGGAATTTTTCTGCTACTCTAGAAGCTAACAAATTGCACACTAATTGCCAAAATACCTAATTCCTTTGCAAATCAACCTTTATTGCCTCTGCTGTAGATTTAGTTTGGTTAACAATATTGAAAATTATGTAAGTAAAAATAACAACAAATGATATTTGGAGAAGGAAATGGCAACCCACTCCAGAATTTTTGCGTTGAAAAATCCCATGGACAGAGGAGACTGGCGAGCTACAGTCCATAGGTTGCAAAAGAGTTGGACATCACTTAGCAACTAAATAACAACAGTATTAAAAATTTAAATACCAGGGTAATATCATCAGTAAAATATGCATTGAATAAAAATGTAGTTGCTTTATAGGACAAACATATTTCTTAACCATGTTCATGTATGCATATCCAGTTTTTCATATTTCAGGTCAAAGGTATCATCAGATAAGTCTAGCAAGTGAAAAAGAAGAACAATTCAATTAGGGGCCTGAGAGAGGGTTAAACAGACCTCTCTATCAATGTACAATTCAGTCATAGAGTTTGCGGTTGCTCCTCAAGTGCTCTCTCTTTGGGCCCCACTAATGCTAAACACCACTGCTATTGGCAGCCCAGCATTTACTCTCTCGGGAGGAGAACTGTGATGTAGTTGGCATGCCAACTCAGCCTGTGGATTTTCTAAATTCCAACTGAGCCACGCTCTGTAGACTGGGCTTTGGAGATGTGAACTGTTATCAAGCAGGAAGTGAGATGAAACACTGGGCTCAGTTCAGCCTGGGCCACTGACTTATCTGAACCGCTGTTCCCAGAAAAGGCAGCACAAGGCAATTCCACTCTTCATTTCTCTCAGGATTCTTACTTGAGTGTGTCATTTGATCCCTCCTTGGCTACTAAGCAACATGAAATCAGTAAAATTCCCTGAAGTTTCTTCTACAGCACATACAGACATCTTCAGTGCCTAGACATCTGCTTTACTGAGGCAGTTTGAGAAAAAAGGAAAGAAATGAGATGATACACATGTCAATATGATTGACAAGAAACTGCATTTTGTAAAGGTCTGCTGCTGCTAAGTCGCTTCAGTAGTGTATGACTCTGTGCGACCCCATAGACGGCAGCCCACCAGGCTCCCCCGTCCCTGGGATTCTCCAGGCAAGAACACTGGAGTGGGTTGCCGTTTCCCTCTCCAATACATAAAAGTGAAAAGTGAAAGTGAAGTCGCTCAGTCGTGTCCGACCCTTCACGACCCCATGGACTGTAGCCCACCAGGCTCCTCCATCCATGGGATTTTCCAGGCAAGAGTACTAGAGTGGGGTGCCATTGCCTTCTCCATTGTAAAGGTCTAGGGACCTTCAAAAGAGAACTGCCTGGAGAAAGCATTCAGCCTGTGGATCAACATTACTCCCAAGGATGAAGCCATCTTTAAAGAAACCTAAACCTGGGTTAGGATTCTCCATGACTCCTAAGTCTTTTCATGTTGCAATTAAACATGTCATTGTCCATGGTGGATGAACAGAATTTAGCAAAGGTTAACCAGATGCCAAAGGTTGGGGGGAAAACTACACTGAGATTAACCCTCGCAGATACATCAGAAACTGCTGATGGACAGACCAGCAGTTTCTCGACAGGAAATTAGAAAACTTACCTGTCAGTATCGCCTGACATGAGCAACAGAAGGAAGAGCAAGAGTGGTAGTAGGAAGAGGTCCGTAACATGTTTCTTTCAAGCTTTTATAAATAAAATTTCAAGATTATTCTCCCTAGCATTATCTAGAATTGGGGCTCAAATGTGTGCCCTTATAGGCACATCTCTAGAACCAACATCTAAAGAATATGAGAGTATTTGTTTTAGCTTCCTGTCCTGTGTGAAGTCAACATAAAATGAAAAGGCTTCTTCCTGAATGAAAAGGGAAATAATAACAGTCACCCTTGTTTACCACTTGATGGACACAGACCGAAGCACTTTATCTACATTAACAAGCAGATGCGGTAGTTACTTGTGTCACCGCCAGTTCACAGATGAGAGGTTGGGGCTCAGAGGGAGTAGCCAACTTGTCCTCACTATCAGTGACTGATTCGAGAATCTTCTCTTAGAAACCTTCTGTCCATGGCCTTGCGCCCTCCAGGCTTCCTGGATCACTCCCTCCCTGAAGCTGCACTACCCCCGGCACATTCCCCCTCCACAGTAGCCATCACACACTGTACTATGATTATCTGTCCACACATCTGTATCCCCAGCAAGACTGTGGGATACACCCCTAGAGGGTGGCAACACTGTCTTGGGCTTTTGTATTCACAGTATCTGTTACGCTGTTTGATACACATCATAGGGACCCAAAAAATGCTTATGAGAAAATGATTAAATGAATAAGTGGAGCAAATCATTTTAAAAATTAAACATCACTGGAAAAGGACCTATCAATGAAGGAATACCAGAAAAATGAAACAGAGCAGGACCCTATGGGGCTCCTGGGCATGGACCTTTCGGACAGTTGCTAATCAGGGAAGGGAGGGGACAGAGAAACAAGGGAGGGTCACCCAAGGGACAACAGTGCAGCCTGGGGACAGGGCCCTGGTTGCACCACAAGGGATACACGTAACCATGTCTGTGAGATCTTTATAGAACTAAACCCCCCAGCAGATGGAAGATACGAGCATCCTTCATTACAGAGAAAACATCTGAGGGCAGATTACGGGAACCACAGAAGCTCATCAGGGTACCTGAGGGCAGACGAAAGGAGTGTAGGGCCTGCACCTCTACCTACACCACCAGAGAAGACTCTACACATGGACATCACCAGAGGGTCAACACCGAAATCAGGTTGACTATATTCTTTGCAGCCAAAGATGGAGAAGCTCTATACAATCAGCAAAAACAAGACCAAGAGCTGACTGTGGCTCAGATCATGAACTCCTTATTACCAAATTCAGACTTAAATTGAAGAAAGTGGAGAAACCACTAGACCATTCAGGTATGACCTGAATCCAATCCCTTATGATTATACAGTGGAAGTGAGAAATAGACTCAAGGGATTAGATCTGATAGACAGAGTGCCTGAAGAACTATGGACAGAGGTCCATGACATTGTATAGGAGGCAGTGATCAAGACCATCCCCAAGAAAGAGAGATGGAAAAAGGTCAAATGTTTGCCTGAGAAGGACTTACAAATAGCTGAGAAAAGAAGAGAAGGGAAAGGCAAAGAAGAAAGGAAAGATATACCCATCTGACTGCAGAGTTACAGTAAAGAGAAATAAGAAAGCCTTCCTCAGTGATCAATGCAAAGAAATAGAAGAAAACAACAGAATGGGAAAGACTAAAGATCTCTTCAAGAAAATCAGAGATACCAAAGAAACATTTCATGCAAAGATGGGCACAATAAAGGACATAAATGGTATGGACCTAACAAGCAGAAGATATTAAGAAGTGGCAAGAATACACAGAAGAACTATGCAAAAAAGATCTTCATGACCTACATAATCATGATGGTATGATCACTCACCTAGAGCCAGACATCCTGGAATATGAAGTCAAGTGGGCCTTAGGAAGCATCACTACAAACAAAGCTAGTGGAGGTGATGGAATTCCAGGTGAGCTACTACAAATCCTAAAAGATGATGCTGTGAAAGTGCTGCACTCAACTTGCTAACAAATTTGGAAAACTTAGCATTGGCTACAGGACTGGGAAAGGTCAGTTTTCATTTCAATCCCAAAGAAAGGCAATGCCAAAGAATGTTCAAACTACCACATGATTGCACTGATCTCACACACCAGTAAAGTAATTCTCAAAATTCTCCAAGCCAGGTTTGAACAGTATATGAACCGTGAACTTCCAAATGTTCAAGATGGATTTAGAAAAGGCAGAGGAACCAAAGATCAAATTGCCAACATATGTTGGATGATCGAAAAAGCAAGAGATTTCCAGAAAAACATAAAGCCTTTGACTGTGTAGATAACAACAAACTATGGAAAAGTCTTCAAGAGATGGGAATACCAGACCACCTGAGCTGCCTCCTGAGAAATCTGTATGCAGGTCAAGAAGCAACAGTTAGAAGTGGACATGGAAGAACAGGCTGGTTCCAAATTTGGAAAGGAGTATGTACGTCAAGGCTTTATATTGTCACCCTGCTTATTTAATTTATATGCAGAGTACATCATGAAAAATGCCAGGCTGGATGAAGCACAAGCTGGAATAAAGATTGCCGGGAGAAGTATCAATAACCTCAGATATGCAGATGACACCACCGTTATGGCAGAAAGTGAAGAAGAACTAAAGAGCCTCTTGATGAAAGTGAAAGAGGAGAGTGAAAAAGTTGGCTTAAAACTCAACATTCACAAAACGTAGATCATGGCATCCAGTCCCATCACTTCATGGCAAATAAATAGGGAAACAATGGAAACAGTGGCAGACTTTATTTTGGGGGGCTCCAAAATCACTGCAGATGGTGACTGTAGCCATGAAATGAAAAGACGCTTACTCCTTGGAAGGAAAGCTATGACCAACCTAGACAGCATACTGAAAAGCAGAGACATTACTTTGCTGACAAAGTCTGTCTAGTCAAAGCTATGGTTTTTCCAGTAGCCATGTATGGATGTGAAAGTTGGACTATAAAGAAAGCTGAACTTTTGAACTGTGGTGTTGGAGAAGACTCTTGAGAGTCCCTTGGACTGTAAGGAGATCCAACCAGTCCATCCTAAAGGAAATGAGTCCTGAATGTTCATTGGAAGGACTGATGCTGAAGCTAAAACTCCAGTACTTTGGCCACCGGATGAGAATAACTGACTCCTTGGAAAAGACCCTGATGCTGGGAAAGATTGAGGGCAGGAGGAGAATGGACGACAGAGGATGAGATGGCTGGATGGCATCACTGACTCAATGGACATGAGTCTGAGTGAACTCCAGGAGTTGGTGATGGACAGGGAGGCCTGGCGTGCTGCAGTTCATGGGGTCGCAAAGAGTCAGACACGACTGAGCGACTGAACTAAACTGAATGTGAGGAACCACATCCAAGAGTTATTCTAACACTTTAGAGCTGATATTCTCATATTGCCCTCTCCTCATTCTCCTATCTGTTGGAATAGTCAGTGAGTAACATGCTTCTCAAAAAGAATGGCATAGGCTGAAAGGCAAGGTGGGAAGAGCGCCAGGTTGAGAGACCAACTTGCGTTTTAGACCTGACTCTACTGAGCTTGGTCAAATCAACGAACCATCTAAGTTGCCTTTTTTCATCTGTGAGATAGGATCACCCCCACCCATGCAGTGGTTCATGCAGTCCATGTAGTGGTTCAGAGAGATCAAACTATATATGTGAATGAATTCAATAGGTGAAAAGAATAACACAAAAGTTAATGACAGTAATAGACAGACATTATGGTCTGGCTAACTTCTTCTCACGCAGCATGGGAAGACAGATGGGAACTAGTTTCTAAAGAGCAACCACTCAAGCTAGGCACTGTGGAAGCAACTTAGGTACATAATCTCACTTAAGCCCCCACCAGCCCTGGGGAGTATGGATACCCTCATGTGAACTTCACAAATGAGAAAAAAAAAATGAGTGTTAGGTGGCTGAGCAAATTTGTACAGGGCCAAGCCAAGAACTGGTGTCGTATCTCACTGATTTTGAAGCATATCGTTTCATCAACATTCTGCTGCCTTCATGGAGTATCAGTTGTCATTATACAAAATTACCTGAAATTTTGAACTTATAGTTAAAAGTTCTATTTGTCAGGATGCAGAAATACTTTGAATATTTGTTAAAACCTATTGGCACCTTTCAAACTGGAGTCTCTGAGACTGAAGCAGCCCTTTTATCTAGAGTTTAAGAGGGGTGATAAATGACAGCACTCTGCCCTGCACAAGCTTGAACGCACAGAGCGACAGACACAGGCCTGAGATGGACAGAGATCGGGATACACTTACTGACGCCGTGGGGCCAAAGGATGTGTCTGGCTCCTTACGTCTGACCCCAGTAAGCAGCCTTCTCCTCCCCAGTCACTGGCATCATGCAACACCCGCAAGCCATGCCAGAGCAGACAGCTCACCTGTGGCAGAGAGCAGGTGAGACCGCACCTTTCAGCGGACAGACAGACGAAATAAGAGAGACACGGGGGAGCTAGCTGAGCTCTGTTCTTCCTCTCAAATCGGCTAAGCACTGCTGTGATGAGGGGGAGTGAAGAGAGAGCCTGGAAGAATCCCACCCACGGTCTGCCTTCCTAGAACCTCCAGTGAACTTCCTGTCTCTAAATGGAAATATGATGAGTAGGGAATGGAATCACTTTGGGATTTGGAGGCTTTCTATTTTGAAAATCGGAGTGTCTCTGCTGGAAATGTAGGCCAGTAAGGACTAATTTTCTGGAGAAGGCAATGGCACCCCACTCCAGTACTCTTGCCTGGAAAATCCCATGGGTGGAGGAGCCTGGTGGGCTGCAATCCATGGGGTCGCTAAGAGTCGGACACAACTGAGCGAGTTCACTTTCACTCTTCACTTTCATGCTTTGGAGAAGGACATGGCAACCCACTCCAGTGTTCTTGCCTGGAGAATCCCAGGGACGGAGGAGCCTGGTGGGCTGCTGTCTAGGGGGTGGCACAGAGTCGGACACGACTGAAGTGACTTAGCAGCAGTAGCAGTAGCAAAGACTAATTTACTCTTTTAGTTATACCAATTGGAAATAATGAAAAGACAACTCTTAGGGCATAATATACAGACACTTCAAGACTATTCANTAGGGGGTGGCACAGAGTCGGACACGACTGAAGTGACTTAGCAGCAGTAGCAGTAGCAAAGACTAATTTACTCTTTTAGTTATACCAATTGGAAATAATGAAAAGACAACTCTTAGGGCATAATATACAGACACTTCAATATGACAGTCCTATTTAGGAGTTGAATCTTGCCCTCAAACATCAAAGGCAAATTCTTAAAGGATAACTAAGGTTCAGACAAATTTTTTCCCTGTCTACACCGACAAATGAATAAACTTTTTCTGAACATTCCTTGTGCTACTTCCCTTTAGCCAGCCAAGCCTGTAGTCAGAATGTGGCTATATCTCACTGTGTTGTAGAATGTTGGCTAGGCGATGCATATGTATTTATTAAACACCTACTATTTGCCAAGCAGTGAGAAAACAGACAGGGGCTATCCAGGAGCCTCCATTCTTGTGAGGGAGAGATGGACTGTAAGCGTGTAAACAAACAAGATATTTTATGATACCTATAAGCACTATGAGGAAGAAAAATAGGATAGTATGATAAAGAGGGGCCTTATTTGTGATATGCGCAATGAGAAGTTGGCAGCAATATGAGGATCTAGGGAAGAGCAGTCAGGAAGAAATAGCAGGCCTCGAAATGGGCATGAGCTTAATGTCTTTTCAAGGGGTGGAGGGAAAAGGCCAAAATCGCCAAACAGGCAGGAATGAGAGAGAAAACAGGATGCTAAGGACAGAGAGGGAGCCACGAACTGGAGTCTGTAGACCTGTGGACAGTGTGAAAGAGTTTCAGCTTTATTCTCAGTGTAATGGAGAAGCTACCGGAGGCTCTGACCAGGAAATAGCTGGGTCTGACGTGCACACGATCACTCAATGCTGTGAAAGGACCGACTGCAGGCAGGCAGGGTGGACGGGATCCACTGAGACACATGGGCAGGCTGAGCCAGAGCTTGGAGCTGATGGAAAGCGATGTGACCCAGGATACATTAATATTTAAGATGTGGCATTGATGGGAGATGCTGACACAGATTTAATGTGAGCGCGAGAAAAAGAGGGGAAGGACGGATGAATCCTCAGTGTGGGAATTAACAGTAAACAATAACAAACAATGGGATTATGGACCCCCATGGAGAAGACCTAAGAGATGTGGGCTGGGCAGTGTGCGGAGGGGGGGGGGGATCACNCGGGTCCTTCCTAAACCAGTGAGCCGCCAGCCTGCTCGGCTCAGTGAGGCTCCCTTCAAACCGAGAAGATCACGGAAGGTGAGCGCTTCCATCAGAATGGTCCAGAGACACTGGGGCACCCTCAGACATCTGGGACCCGTCCTTGGTTTTCCATGTCATAAACCGTCTGTTGAAATCACAGTGAGGTGTCACTGAGGAAGGTTTCCTCCTTGGGCAAAGAAAACAACCAGCCAACCAACAAAACAAACCCAGAAATTCACTGTGGGCCATTCTGAGGCCAGAGACTATTTCCTTCTGAATTTCCGTCATGAGATTCTAAGTGACAATTAACCCCGTCCCCAAATATGAGCAGCTGAAAATGGATAGAAAGAAATCGCAGGGCCTGCTTCCTTAGAGACTTAACGACCTGGATCAAGTTACCTGGTCAGGTGATGGAGTTGTCCTGCCACCGGTCCTAACAGCCTGTAATTTAATTCCACAAACGTCAACAGTACAGCCCAAGGTTGTAGGTGAGAGAGTCAGCACCTGGCATGCACCTTCCACGTGCTGTGGGTTCACGGTTGCTGACCTTCTATGCCATCAATTCACAGGCTCCATAAAACCTCCTGATACCCTGCTGGTGACCTAAAGCAGCAGCTCTCCCAGCGTGACCTGGACCAGCACTTCAGCATCACCAGGAGCTTGTCAGGAATGCAGAATCCCAGGCCTCCCCTCCAGACTGTCCGCATCAGAAACGGGGAGAGGCCTGGTCTGTCCTGGCAAGCTCCTCACCACCTCCTGCTCAGCCCAGATTGAGAACATCTGACCTCATAGCCGCCTCACCTTGAGGCAGCAGACCCAACCGGCACCCAAGGCTGCTTCTTACAGCGCAGCTCCTAGCTTCCGGGCAATGAATGCTCTGGTTTCCTTTCTCTTTAAATGCAATCGTTGATCAGTCCCCTTCCATCTCTATTTTTTGAACCTGAACACAGAAGTTTGCATTTCTAATAATAAATTTATCTCATTAGTTTTGGTCCATGACATTTACTCAAGCTATTGAATATATTTGTATGTCATACAGAAAATGTGATATTATGCATCTATATTTTCCTTTAAATTTTTGTTATTATGCTGTCTATATGTTTTATATCCTACTATTAATGTAAAATGAGCATCTTGACTTGTAAGCTTTAAAAACATATTTTTATTAGCCCATCACATGAATTATAACACCATTTATTTAAACACTCCTCCTTTGATCTTAGGTTATTTTCAATTTTTTTTTGCTGTTACACATAATGCTGTAATGAACATCATTGCACATAAATATAAATCTTTCCATAATTATTTTCTAGCCTAGATTCCTAGAAGGAAAACTATTGGTAAAAGCATAGGAACATTTCAAAGGCCTTAATATGTATTACCAAACTGTTTCTAGAAAGGCTGTAAATTTTTCTATTTCTACCATAGTATATAAGAGCTCATGTCACCAAAACTTTTGCTAATATCTTGTTTTTTTAAAATAAATCTTTGTTAATAAGTGAAAAATGGTATCTTGTTTTAACATGCATTTCGTTTTTTACCAGTGAAACTGATTTTTAAAACATATGTGTTGAAGAACGTGCAGTTTACGTTTGTAAATAAATCTGTTTATGCCCTCTGTCCATTTTTCTAATGGAGGTATGAATGCTTATGTTACCGATTTCTAAAGCTCTCCTTCTAAAACAGAAATATTAACTATGCTCTATCATTTAAAAAAAAGTTTTCTCAGTTTGTTTTTGTCTTCTTTTCTGTTATTTCTGTGTAAAAGTTTTATATTTTTATGAGTTGAATCTTCTAACGTTTTACTTTGTGTTTTCTCCTATTACTTCGGTATTTTAAAAGTCCTCTCTAATTGTGAGATCAGTTAATTATTCATTTCCCCCTAATTTTGATGGATGATTATTATTTTACATGTATTCAGTTCAGTTCAGTTCAGTCGCTCAGTCGTGTCTGACTCTTTGTGACCCCATGAATCGCAGCACGCCAGGCTTCCCTGTCCATCACCATCTGCCGGAGTTCACTCAGACTCACGTCCATCGAGTCAGTGATGTCATCCAGCCATCTCATCCTCTGTCGTCCCCTNAAGTAAAAAAGATAGAGATCAGTTATGAGTTCAGTCACTCAGTCGTGTCCGATTCTTTGTGACCCCATGAACCGCAGTACATCAGGCCTCCCTGTCCATCACCAACTCCCGGAGTCCACCCAAACCCATGTCCATTGTGTTGGTGATGCCATCCAATCATCTCATCCTCTGTTGTCCCCTTCTCCTCCCACCTTCAATCTTTCCCAGCATCAGGGTCTTTTCAAATGAGTCAGCTCTCCGCATCAGGTGGCCAAAATATTGGAGTTTCAGCTTCAACATCAGTCACTCCAATGAACACCCAGGACTGATCTCCTTTAGGATGGACTGGTTGGATCTCCTTGCAGTCCAAGGGACTCTCAAGAGTCTTCTCCAACACCACAGTTCAAAAGCATCAGTTCTTCAGCACTCAGCTTTCTTTATAGTCCAACTTTCACATGACAATGTTTCAAAAAACATCTAGGCACTCTTAAATTCATTGTTCTAAATATTTTAAAAACCTTCTTATATTAGTCAAACACTAGAACAACAATGTTGGCAAAAACTGGGGGAGGGGAATAATTATAATCTCACCACTTTGAAAAACATATTTTATTCCACATTGTCCCTTTTGTATTTAGTCATATGCAAATATTTCTTCCCTTTTGTATACTGTACAGTTTTGATTTCTGTGGAGGGCTATTTTTCGTTTTTAAAAATGGAGGGCCTGATAACCTCGAGAGGTGGGATGGGAGAATGGGAGGGAGGTTCAAAAGGGAGGGGACATATGTATACGTATGGTTGATCCACATTGCCGTACCGCAGGAACTAACACAACATTGGTTTCTTTACAACACAACATGTTTCGGTTGAAAATTTCTTTTTGACATTGTAAAGCGGTTTTCTTCTAATTAAAAATAAATTTTAAGGAAAACAAGATGGCAGAGGAGTAGGTGGACATGGAGTACATCTCTCTCCACAGATCCATCAGGAATACACCTTCAGACACAGAAGTGCATGCAGAACACCAGCTGACATCAGACAGGAGTACCTGACCAGCGGAAAAGAGTCTATAGAACCTCGCAAAACTCAGTAATGTAGGAACTAGGGGGGAAAACAGGAGTGTTAGTAGGACTGGACCTGCCCTCGGTGGGTGGGGGAACTGAAGCAGGGGTCTGATCCCCACATCAGGGCGACTGTCTAGGTCAGAGGAGAAACATTTAAGGCTGAGAGTAAAATGGCTGATCTGTGGCAGCCTAACTGGAATGAGAATCAGACAGTCCTTGCTGCAGCCATACACACCCTGGACAGGGACGCGGGTCCCCAGGAAGGCGCGGTGGCTGGGAGCTGGAGTTTAGGGATTGTGGAGCAATCCCAGGGCAAGGGCTGCTGTTGACTGCAGAGAGATGGACTGAAGGGATGTGAGGGAGGAGATTGTGGTGAGAAATGCCTGTGGAGGAAAGCCAGGCAGCTATGGAAGCAAGGCAATACTTCTGTCACTGGTAGGGGTTGGAGCATCACCATAGCCTCTCTCTCCCCAAAACCCAGCATCCGCAGCTGAATAGAGAGACTGGCCCATCAAATGCCTGATGCACTGCAGTACAGAATAGGATCCCACCCAGTGTGGCCCTTTAAGTACCTGAGGTGCTTATCTACAGAGTAGGATCCCAGCCAGGGGGGCCTCTCTATGTGCCTGATGTGCCAAACAACAGAGAAGGACCCCAGTGCCTGAATGGGGGGAGCTCCAGAGAAAGACTGGCGAAAGAGGCCCTCTGATCGCCAGCTACAAGAGGCTCAAAAAAAGACTCTGATAGGGCCATAACTCCTGTGGCGGAGGCAGTCCATGTCACTTCACACATGGTGCTGCCAGGATCCCTGAAAGCCAAGCAGCTGTGCCACTTTCATGCTCAACTCTCACTGGGGTAGAGCTGCCACAGGCAAAAAAAAGTCTTGCATCTATGCACGCAGGATTGCTTCAGTAGTGTTTGACTCTGCGACCCTGTAGACTGTGGCCTGCCAGTTTTCTCTGTCAGGGAGAAGGGTTCTCCAGGCAAGAATATTGGAGTGTATTGGCCAGTACTAGCTGTCATACCCTTCTAGAGCACTGTATTTCCTGCTGCCCTAGACACCAACTCCCCTGAGTACCTGTGCTGTCAGAACCCATGCAACCTAAGCAGCTGCACCACCTCTACACCCGGCCCTCACAGGGGCAAACCCAGGTCCTCCAAGGCAGCCTCAGGAGGATGACCCCAGTGGATGACCCTCATGCAGAGGTGGAAATAAAACCACAATTGAAACCCAGGGGCAGTATGGCTAAGGAAGAAGACTCAAAACCTTCCCACCAGCCATACAAGCTGCAGATTAAGTCCACATGATTTTCTTTGTTCACCGGGCCAATCAACTGTACTGTATTTTTGTTGGACTGTTTTGACTTTGCTCATGGGTGTATATGTATATGTGTATATTCCATTATTTTAATTATTATTTGCCTGATTTTGTAACTGCCATTTGTCTGGGGTTCATGTTTGGCTTCTCATTTTTGAATATTTGTTTTAATCTCACTTAATGTCATAACAAACCACTTGTGGAGTCTTAATTCCTGACCAGAGATCAAGCCCTGAGCCTTTGGAGTGGGAGCATTGACTCCAAGACCCTAGACTACCACAGAACTAACCCTAGGGAGTATCAAATAGTGAGAACTCACACAAAAGAAACCACCTGAATACAAGACCCAGCATCACCCAAACCCCTGTGCAGGATGCCTCATATAAGCAACAAACTAAACAAAAACACAAACCCAATCATCAGCAGACAGGATTAGCAACTCATTCAGCCTTGCCCATCAGAGGAAAAACAAACCAACAAAAACTCAGCATAAATCTCACCCTATATGAAGCTGGACCAACCATAGGAGGGCAGAAACCAAAAGGAAGAAAGAATTCAATCTTGAAGACTGTGAAAAGGAGACCTCAAACGCAATAAGTTAAAAACAAAAAATGAAAAGGCAGAGAAATATTACACAAATGAACGAACAAATTAGAAACACAGAAGTCCAAATAAATGAAGAGGAAACAGGCAAACTACCTGAAAAAAACTCAGAATAATGATAGTAAAGATGATCAAAAACAATGAAACAAAACGGAGAAAATATAAGAATTAACAAAGATCTAGAGGAATTAAAGAATAAGCATACAGACACATAATTACTGAACATAATTACATATAAAATAACATAATTACTGAAATTAAAAATACTCTAGAAGGAATCAATAGCAGAATATCTGAAGCAGAAGAACGAATCAGTGAACTGGAAGATAAAATGGTGGAGATAACTTTTGAAGAGTAGAATAAAGTAAAAGAATGAAAAGAATTGATAGTCTCAGAGACCTCTGGGACAATGTCAAATGCACCAACATTCAAATTATAGGTGTCCCAGAAGAAGAAGAGAAAAAGAAAGAATATGAGAAAAATTTTGAAGAGATTATCGTTGAAAATTTCCCCAATATGGAAAAGGAAATAGTCAATCAAGTTCAAGAGGCACAAAGAGTCCCATACAGGATAAACCCAAGGACAAACATGCCAAGACACATACTAATCAAACTAACAAAAACTAAACACACAGAAAGAATATTAAAAGCAGCAAGGGAGAAGCAACAAGTAACATACAAGGGAAATCCCATATGCTTAACAGTTGATCTTTCAGCTGAAACTCTGCAGGCCAGAAGGGAATGGCAGGATATATTTAAAGTACTGAAAGGGAAAAATCTACAACCAAGATTACTGTTGCCAGCAAGGATCTAATTCAAAATTGATGGAGAAATAAAAAGCTTTCAGAAAACAAAAGTTAAGAGAATTCAGTACCACCAAACCAGCTTTACAACAAATGTTAAATGGATTTATATAGTCAAGAAATACAAGAGGAGAAAAAAGATATACAAAATCAACCCCAAACAATTAGAAAATGGCAATAGGAACATATATATCAATAATTAATTTAAATGTAAATGGATTAAATGCTCCAACCAAAAGACACAAATTGGCTGAATGGATACAAAAACAAGACCCATATATATGCTGTCTACAAGAAACCCACTTCAGACCTCAAGACACATACAGACTGAAAGTGAGAGGATGGAAAAATAGATTCCATTCAAATAGAAAGCTAAAGAAAACAGCAGCAATCCTCATATCAGACAAAATAGACCTTAAAATAAAGAAGATTACAAGAGATAAGGAAGGACAGTACATAATGATCAAGGGATCAATCCAAGAGGAAGATATAACAACTGTAAATATCTATGTACCCAACATACGAGCACCTCAATACATCATGTTAATAAATTGAAAGATAAAAACCATCTATCATCTCAACAGATGCAGAAAAAGCCTTTGACAAAATTCAGCACCCATTTATGATTAAAACTCTTCAAAAAACGGGCATAGAAGAAATCTATGTCAACATAGTAAAGGACATATATGATAAGCCCACAGCAAACATTCTCAATGGTATCTCAACTAACAAACATAAAAGGAGAAATTGACAGTAATACAATAATAGTAGGAGACTTTAACACCCCACTCACACCGTGGACAGATCATCAAAACAGAAAATTAATAAGGAAACACAAGTCTTAAATTATACATTCAATGAGATGGATCTCATTGATATCTTCAGGACATTCCATCCAAATCTAGAGGAATACACCTTCTTCTCAAGTGCAAATGGAACATTCTCCAGGATAGACCACATCTTGGGTCACAAATCAAACCTCAGTAAATTTAAGGAAATTGAAATCATATCAAGCATCTTCTCCAACCACAACACTATAAGACTAGATAGCAATTACAAGAAAAAAACTGTAAGAAACACAAACATATGGGGATTAAACAGCACGTTTCTAAATATCCAACAGGTTACTGAAGAAATCAAAAGGGAAACCAAAAAATTTCTAGAAACAAATGGCAATGGAAACACAACTACTCAAAACCTATGGGATGCAGCAAAAGCAGTTCTAAGAGGGAAGTTAATAGCAATACAATCTTACCTCAAGAAACAAGAAAAACATCAAATAGACAACCTAACTTTACACCTAAAAGAATTGGAAAAAGAAGAACAAAAAACCCCCAAAATTAGTAGAAGGAAAGAAATCAAAGATCCAAGCAGAAATAAATGAGAAAGAAATAAAAGAAACAATAGTAAAGATTAGTAAAACTAAAAGCTGGTTCTTTGAGAAGATAAACAAAATTGACAAGCCTTTAGCCAGACTTATCAAGAAAAAAAGAGAGAAGAATCAAATCAGCAAAATCAGAAATGAAAAAGGAGAGGTTACAACAGACAATGCAGAAATACAAAGGATTGTAAGAGACTACTGTGAACAACTATATGGCAATAAAATAGATAACCTGGAAGAAATGGACAGATTCTTAGAAAAGTCCAATCTTCCAAGACTGAACCAGGAAGAAATAGAAATTATGAACAACCTNTCTCTGGATCATCCCTGTGCACCAGCCCCAAGCATCCTGCATCTTGCATCAAACATAGACCGGCGCCTCGTTTCTTACATGATAGACATATTCTTTAGAGAGGTGCCTCTCACATGCTGATTTTTTTTTCTGTTCCTTCCATAATCTTTTCACACAATAGCCATAGCCTTGCATAACTTTGAAATAGGCTTACTTAAAAACATCTGATGGTGGGCTCACAGTAAGTGAATGACGAAGAACTCTTGGTCTAGATTATCCACACTGGAGATACAGCAGAACAAACCAAAAGAAAGGCTTCTTTCATGCTATTTACATTGTGAGATGGGGAGACCCAATAATATTAGGCAGTAATAAGTACACTGAATAAAGCAGGACAATGTCAAAATTGACAAAGGGAGGCATTATTTCAGGGAAGGGTCTTCCTATTGGAAAGACATTTGAGACGAGACCTGAAAGAAATGAGAGAAGAGCCCATCTTCTGGGGAAACAGCATTCCAAGCAGAAGGAGCAGCATGAGTAAGGGGCCTGAAATGGGACCACATTTCAGTGTTTCCATGAGTGACCAGTGTGATTGGATCATGAGATAAAATCAGAGAAATAGATAAGGTCTAATTCACCTTGTAAAGACATTCGATTTCATTGCAAGAGCAATGGGAAGCCAAAAAGTTTTAAACTATGAGAGAGATAGGATGTTATTTAGGCTTTTCAGAGTTCATTCTGGGTTCTCTGTGAATAATAACATTATTAGAAGGAAGAATTTGAAATTTATAGCAGTCAACATTAAAAATGGAAAGCTGATCAATTTTGCATTTCATATTGACCAAAAGATAAAAATAGAACCAAAAATTTAAGAGAAAACTGTTTCCTGAGGTTGCAAAAGGACAGATATATTCCAGGGGTCTTTACTATGTAAGGAACTACCTCTTTAAAATACAGCCATACCACTGCTATCTAAATATCACTGCAGGCCCATTTTACCTAGGCCTTAAGCTGTTAGAAAACACAATATTAAGTCATTTTATCCCCTCCTCCAATTTTTTTCCCTTTACCAATGAATTAGAGATGTGATTTTTAATTGATTTTTTTAGGAAAAACAGAAGATTTCAGATCACACACAACATTACACTAAATATCATGAATTCACATTAACTAGTCACTTTCCAAATCTTCACTAATGTACCACCACTAAGAGAGCTTCTATGTAGTTCAGCCGCTCAGTCATGTCCAACTCTTTGAACCCCACACTATCTCCCTGAATTTGCTCAAACTCATGTCCATTGAGTCACTGGTGCCATCCAACCATCTCATCTTCTGTCTCCCACTTCTTTTCTTGCCCTCAATCTTTCTCAGCATCGAGGTCTTTTCCAATGAGTCATCTCTTCGCATAGGGTGACCAAAGTATTAGAGCTTCAATCTCAGTCCTTCCAGTGAATATTCAGGGTTGATTTCCTTTAGTGGTTTGATTTTGCTGTTCTAGGGACTGTCAAGAGTCTTCTCCAGCACCACAATTTGAAAGCATCAATTCTTAGGCACTCATATTCTTTATGGTCCAACTCTCACATCCATACATGACTATTAGAAAAACCATAGCTTTGACTGCATGGACCTTTGTCTGCAAATTGATTCTCTGCTTTTTAATACACTCCTGCTATATTCTCTGAGAAAACTGAACACCATTGTCTCCTTATTGCCCCATTTTCCATATCAGTTACTTTACACCTTACATTTCTAACAGACTTTGTTAGGCATAGCAATTGAACTTGTTCTNCTCTGCTTTTTAATACACTCCTGCTATATTCTCTGAGAAAACTGAACACCATTGTCTCCTTATTGCCCCATTTTCCATATCAGTTACTTTACACCTTACATTTCTAACAGACTTTGTTAGGCATAGCAATTGAACTTGTTCTGAAAGTGAAAGTGAAGTTGCTCAGTCGTGTCCAACTCTTTGCGACCCCATGGACTGTAGCCTATCAGGCTCCTCCGTCCATGGGATTTTCCAGGCAAGAGTGCTGGAGTGGATTGCCATTGTGTTCAAATTAAACAGCCACTTATAGGAACATCACCAACAAAAGACTTTTCTGATATTGATATGCACTCTTTAGAGAGTAGTCTAATGATTTAAAGCATGTATTCCTGATTCAGATTTCATGGGTTCAAATGAAAAGTTTACTGTTTTTGTGTTATGTGTATTTACACAAGTTATTTTCTCTATATATATCTTAATTTATTCACCTTTAAAGTGAATATTGTGATTGATATGATCTTAGACATGTTATGAGATATAATGATACCTATAAAATTCTAGGCAAAGCACCTGGCATATAATAATGTGATGAATAAATATTAGGCATATTCATTACTATTTTAAAAAATGATTTCTTTCAAGTAACTATTGTTTCTCTATATGAATAATATTGAGGAAGTTTCTCTTGAAAGGATGTCAGATCAAAACCACTTAATATCCTAAAAAAGTTTTCTTTGGGATACTTTGTTAAGATTAGGTTGCATATTTACCCAAAGAAACAAAAGAACACCCAAAGATAATCTATTAATTTAATTTGCTTATAAGGCTGTCTTCTATATAAGAGGCTATTTGAACTAAAAACATGATACAGAATGGAGGGCTAAAGATAGTATGCTGTTTCATTCTATAAAGTTTCTTTGGCAAAGGATTTCTAAGTAGACTTGGAGTCATAAAATTAAGTTCAAATCCCTGCTCTGTCATCTACTAGGCAATTTTAGTTATGTTGCTTAATCTTTAAGGGCCCACAGTTTCATCAATAAGATGTGGTTAACAAGAATATCAGTTCAGTTCATTCATTCAGTCATGTCCAACTCTTTACGACCCCATGAACTGCAGCACGCCAGGCCTCTCTGTCCATTACCAACTGCTGGAGTCTACCCAAACCCATGTCCATTGAGTCGATGATGCCATCCAACTATCTCATCCTCTGTCGTCCCCTTCTCCTTCTGCCCTGAATCTTTCCAAGCATTAACATTTTTTCCAATGAGTCAGCTCTTTGCATGAGGTGGCCAAAGTATTGGAGTTTCAGTCTCAACATCAGTCCTTCCAATGAACACACAGGACTGATCTTTAGGATAGACTGGTTGGATGCCCTTGCAGTCCAAGGGACTCTCAAGAGTCTTCTCCAACACCACAGTTAAAAAGCATCAATTCTTCGGCATNAAGTACTGGAGTTTCAGCTTTAGCATCATTCCTTCCGAACACCCAGGACTGATCTCCTTTAGAATGGATTGGTTGGATCTCCTTGCAGTCCAAGGGACTCTCAAGAGTCTTCTCCAACACCACAGTTCAAAAGCATCAATTCTTCAGCACTCAGCCTTCTTCACAGTCCAACTCTCACATCCATACATGACCACAGGAAAAACCACAGCCTTGACTAGATGGACCTTAGTCGGCAAAGTAATGTCTCTGCTTTTGAATATGCTATCTAGGTTGGTCATAACTTTCCTTCCAAGGAGTAAGCATCTTTTAATTTCACCATCTGCAGTGATTTTGGAGCCCCCCAAAATAAAGTCTGACACTGTTTCCACTGTTTCCCCATCTATTTCCCATGAAGTGATGGCACCAGATGCCTTGATCTTAGACCCATGTCTTAGAGTAATGGAAATAAATATTTTTCTAATTGTTCTATCAATCAAAGTAAGAAGGCTCTCAGTATGATTAACCAGGATTGTGAATTTGTCTATTTATTCCTTTAGTTCTATCCATTTTTGCTTCATTTATTTTTGGATACATATACTTCTATGAATGCTCATCCTTGTGAATTAATCAATGTATGGCAAAACCAATACAGTATTGTAAAGTAAAAAAATTAATTTAAATTAAAAAAAAAACAAGTAGGAGGCACCTAATTAAACTGAAGAGCTTTTGCATAACAAAGGAAACTATAAGCAAGGTGAAAAGACAACCCTCAGAATGGGAGAAAATAATAGCAAATGAAACAACTGACAAAGGATTAATTTCCAAAATATACAAGCAGCTCAGACAACTCAATGCTAGAAAAACAAACAACCCAATCAAAAAGTAGGAGAAAGACCTGAACAGACATTTCTCCAAAGAAGACATACAGTAGCTAACAATCACATGAAAAGATGCTCAACATTGCTCATTAATGCTGCTGCTGCTAAGTCGCTTTAGTCGTGTCCGACTCTGTGCTACCCCAGAGATGGCAGCCCACTAGGCTCCCTCGTCCCTGGGATTCTCCAGGCAAGCACACTGGAGTGGGTTGCCATTTCCTTCTCTAATGCATGAAAGTAAAANTGGAAAAGTATCTTTGAGTTTGGTGATGAGGAGCCCTAGATCAGATTGTGTTCCGAGGACAATGCAGTCAACAGTGTCGAGCGCTTCAGTACAGAGGAGGGCAGATGACCGGATGCACAGATCTGCTAACCCTGATGGGGACTGCTGCAGTCATGTTTCGGGACACAGGCCATTGGGCTTTTAAAGTCTTTTCCCACCTTCAGGGTCTGTGATTTTGATGACGTACCCCAACCTATCACTATTTCCTCCTTCATTTCTCCCTGAAGTTTTCTTTGGCGGCTCTTTTAGTTGTCCTCACTTTCCCAGCTAACTCAAAATGGCCAGTAATTTTAACCTGAAAGTTAAGTAAAATGAAATAGTACAATCCATGAAACTTATGCCTAGGTTTTCCAAAAAGTCAGCAACAATTCTCCTTGGCACCGTAGGAATGCCTTGGTGGAACCAAACGTTTGTGTTGCTTTCTCAGATTGCACTCCATGAATTACCTCACTCCACAGAAGGCCTTGCAGGTCTGGTCTAACAACTTATCTTCAGCTCCAACTATAATCTGCCAGATCATTCCTGGTTTCACATTGCTCTTGGAGATGAATCAGCTTTTTAAGTGGAAGGGAGGGAGCATCATTTTATTAAGTAAGAGTTATTGTTAACATTCCGCTTAGGCAAAGTTTGCTATGTGTCAGGGATTATTAGTATCATGCCTTGGAAAAAGGAAGAAGGGTATGTGTATGTGTGTGCACATAGGTGCATATAAACTCTCATACACCTGTAACTCTATATGGATCAGTGTGAATCTGATGTAGTGGTTCTCAGTGAGAGAGGAGGGCAATTCTGTACCCCAGGGGAATTTGACAACATCCGGAGACATCTTTGGTTGTCATATTGGAAGATGCAACTGGCATCTAGTAAGTGGAGGCCGAGGATGTTGTTAAACACTCTATAATGCATAGGGCAGTCTCCTCAACAATAGAGAATTGACTGACCCCAAATGTCAGGACTGCTGGGACTGACATCACGCTGGAAGGGCAGAGAGCCCTAATCTGAATGGAATATTCCATAGTCAGTGCCCATGGTACAGCAACTTCATTGACCTGGCCAGACACATCAATATAACTGATCTATAATGCAATCACTGGTCTGCTACGAACTGTGGGTCTGAGACGCCGGCAAAGATATACTTCACTAATTTACACAGCTATCTGTGTTAGCTGATGTCTACAGAAAATCATTTTCTAAATTTAAAATGTCAATTTAATATATCTCATTCTAGCCTAGCTTGCCTCAAACCTCAGGAAATGGAGCGACCAGCCCTGCTTTGGACTCGGTTTGCTCTTCTCTAGTTAGATGATTTTCTGTTATTACCTGCATGCCCTGGGGCGGGGTTTTTTCCGGACTGCTGAAACACCAACGAAACACCACCACCTCCACCCCTCTCTGCAGGCCTCTAAGGAATTTTCTGTCTTCCCCATGCCCGACAGAGGAGAGACTAAGCCTAACAGTGCCAGAGGAGAGAACAAGTGACCAGACTGTACACGTGATCAGCCTCACACACAGAAGGCCTAGCAGGAGATTACCTTCTTTCCAGAACCTATCAGTGACTGTATCTGGCAACATGCACAAACGTTTTCTTTTTCTTTAATGCTTCTTGAGACTCAAAGCCCAGTCAAAAATCAAACTGACCTAAATTTAGTAGAGTCAATTCTCTAATCTTAAGGTCACCTGAATATCTAGCCTTCCTTCTAAGTATTACCAAGCCTTTTATCCTCTACTTGGTGGGGAAGGACTTAAACAATATTTATATTGTATTCTTAAAATAGACCTGAGCCTAGAGGAAAGAAATATAACTCAACCTCCATAGCAAGACACTGCAGAGCTACTGGGTGGAGGAGCTTACCACAATCAGAGAAACGTCTTGGGTTTCCATTTAATTCTTATTTGCTCGAATGCCAAAGTAATCTTTCCATGAGGAGAATGAAGTCATTCTTCACAGAAAGGGATCACTGTCTCAAAATTCATATGACCAGGAAACATAAGGCTAATATAATGAGAGGTTTCAGAAATGTGAACTAAAATAAAATGGGCTTAAGAGATGACAAATCCCTACACGCAACTTAAGCACACAGAGATATATTGGCAGTAGTGTGGATTCTTTGCTTTTCTTCCAGGAAAAGGTGTTTTCTCATACTTAAGCGCTACCCATACCACACTGCCCCAATGCTGCACACACAACACAGGAACCCAGCAGCCTGGTTCTTCAGGACTTCCTCAGGGCCACCGGGGAGGCAAGTGCCTGCATGGTGGGGTCCTGAAATGGATCGGGGCATATACACCAAGGCATCACAGACACAGTGAAACAGGGGAAAACACACACAGATACCACGAAAACAGCCTGTTGATTTGTTTCCATCTTGGTTCTTTCTTGCCTCTTCTTTCTCAGCTCACACCAATGTGCAGTATAGCGCAGAGATAAAGTACTGGACCGGATCAAATTCCAGCTGCACCTTGGCCCGGCCACTTGACTGCAGGTGATTCATTTGTCTGTCTGTTACTTGGATTCTCCATCTTCATAATGATGACGAATAATGATAATGGCCACCTGGGACCACTGTGGATGTTTAAAAAAAGGTATTACTAGTTTGGGCTTAGCAGAGAGCCTAACATTTGGTAAGCTGATGAATATGAATCATTATGGCCCACAATTTGGATTCTAAGATTCAAAAGAGCAAAATTTTAGAAGATCTCAAAGATGATCTAACTCGGATCCATTTTAGGAAATAGGAGCTTAGGGAATTTATGTGATGTATCCATGGTTACACAGCTAGTTAGCCATGGGATAAAATTAAAATCCAAGGGCCTTGACCCCTAGACCAGTGTTTTCTGGAGGAGGAGGGAGGTAAGAAGAAGGATGGTGTACCTTTGTTTGAAAAAAATATACTAATCGGTTCTCCTGCCAGAAAAATTACGAATACTTCCATGCAGTAGAAATATGTTTTTTAGTCTGTGATCTGCATTCATTCAGCCAGGCCACACTTTAGTTGCAGGCAAAACAGCTGGTCCAGCCCAGACTTGTCACACAGTCACCCTGAGCCTCTAAACAAGCCATTATCTGGCAATAGCAGATTGGGACCATCTGTCACTGCAGGGCACATATGGCCCCATTAAATTGTAAGAATAAGGTTGTCACAAAAGGTCACTAACTATGTATCACTTTTCTGTGATGAGCTATAAGTAGGCACAATGATCTTCCCACTTTACCTCAATGTCTCTAACTCTCTCCAGCATTTGGAGAAACAGGACAAATAAATCAGGAGTCTCTCTGCAGTGATCCCTGGCCAGTCCCAGAAAGTCCATTCATTTACATTCTCTTTAGTGAGTCTGTTCTTTTTAAGACATGTTTCACATGCTCTTCATAAAGAATCCCAGAAGGAGTGAAAGTTTGTAAATTATGTCTAACACAACATAAACATTGGGTTTGTATTAAATACACATGAGAAAAGTATAAAAACAAGAGCGAACTAGACCCACAACTTGCAGGGAATTACCCTGGAACAACAGAAAACACAGTCAATAAAGAATCATACCCTTTTTGTTTACAAGGACAATTACTAAGCACTAAAAACAAGAAACCTCAGCTACATGGATAGTGCTTTTAAAATATGACAGGAGATCTTCTGACATTGCTTTGATTGCAAGGTGAGGTCTGAGATTCCTTGGTGGCTCAGTCAGTAAAGAATCCACCTGCAATGCAGGAGATCCGATTTCAATCCTGGGTCGATACGATCTCCTGGAAAAGGAAAAAGCAATTCACTCCAATATTCTTGCCCGGAAATCCCACGGATCTTGCTCCCGCAGCTTCCCTCAGCAAACACCCCCTCGGAGGCCTCGCTATTTCTCTGTGTACTGTGCCTTACCAAGAAGGATCTTCCCACATGGACCAGTCTGGTGAAAGGTTTTCCTCTTCCAGGAGCTAGCCCTAACTCTCCTCATCACAAACATCCTTGGCGCCCTTTTCCGAGTCCCTGTTGCTTCCTGTATCCACCTCTTATCCCTTAACTCATGTCTAAGTGACGTGCTAAAGCCAGGGACTCAGACTTACTCATTTTAGAATCTCCACTGTTAGCACAGTGCCCCATTTATCAAAGATATTCAATGAGTGTTTGCTGAATGAATAACTCAATGTGTTTCCTTTCGGTTTTCGCTGCCAAGAAACAAAGCCAAATCCAGTTACCAAGTATAGCAAATAACTCATCCCAGGTGTCTGGTAACATCTGCTTCCTAACTCTTTGAGATGGCCTCTGTTCTCTTTTTAGACGTAATTGTCCTATTTTACATTAGGTTTAATATGCATGCTATTTCAAATGCTTTCTAAAAGAAAGTGAGATATACGTTTTGAATAAATCAATAGATACATGAGTTTCTCAAAAGACGCCTGTGTTACACCCATCACACAGGAGTAAGGGGGGAAAATCACTGAAAAATATGCCACACTTCTCAAATCTAATGACTGATGCTTCTTCCTGTTTTCTTGAATGAATGAAAATAGACAACTATAAGGAAATATCCACTCAGACGAAAGTTTATTCATTCAGCAAATAGTTATCGAGCATCTATTTTGTACATAAGCACGTCTCCTGCATTGGCAGATGGATTCTTTATCACTAGCTACCTGGGAAGCCCTTATATATAAATACAGTGCTGCAAAGTAAAAAGTGTTACTGTCTCTACTAAGAATGCAAGAGAATATTTCTACCTGTAGGATCAGAAACAGCTTTGTGGGAGGCTCTACCAGCTCTGACCTGGGCTTAAAGATGATCAGGATTTAGACACATAGAGGGAGTTAGACAGAGGCAAGCAATCCAGGATGAAAAAATAACATGAGAATGTACTGTAACAAACCATGATTTGGCTGGATAGTAGCATCAAACATTTCTTGTGTTCTTACTGTGCACCAGGTATTATATTACAAGGCTTATTTTTTTTAATCTTCAAATAAATCCATAGGTTAAGCAAATAAAGAAATGAGGTTTAGAAATTAAGTGATTTAGTTAAGGTCGCACAGTCAGCAAGTAGCAGAACTGAAATTCAATCAAGGCAGACTCTAGGGTTTTATGCGTATAAGCTCCGAGACACTAACTCAAGGAGTAAAGATTTATACCTGGGAGTAGCGGGGGATGACTAGAAAGAGAGGCTGGGGGCAGACAGCATAGGGCTCCCAAACCATGATAAGTAACATGATCTCGATTCTGTTAGCAGTACAGAGAAACAGATGACATTTTAAGAGGAAAAAAATGATACATTTTACAGGATTTATGTAGTTATTGTATGAATAAATGAAACAATGAATGAATTTTTAAGGTTAAATTAGTCAAGCAGAAGTATATATAATAAACTGGAGGAGAGAGAGACTAAAATAATGAAACAAATGATTTTTAAAAAGAGGTATCAGGGACTTGAATAGATGGTGATCATGGGAGAGAAAAGAAAGAACAAATGCTCGGACTGATCAGACAAGGATTAATGTCTTATACCTGAAAAACTGGAAGGACAATCATGTCATTCAGAGAAAGAAGCAATGAAGCTAACCTGGTAGGTGTGTGGGCAGGAGATTCAGGAGCTGGTAGGGACCCACAAACCAATGGAGCTGTGTGCAGGATGAGGACTCAGAAGCGACGTCAGAGGATAGGATGGAATCGGAAGTCATCCACGCAGAAGAAATCATCAGAACCTCGACACAAAGAAACCTGCTCAGACCAAGTATATGAAAGTGAAAGGATCTTAGATGTAGCATTATAAAACACAGTGTTCAAATGGTCAAAAGGCACATGAAAACATGCTCTGCTGCTAAGTCACTTCAGTCGTGTTTGACTCTATGTGACCCCATAGACGGCAGCCCACCAGGCTCCATCCCTGGGATTCTCCAGGCAAGAACACTGGAGTGGGTNTCCGGGAGTTGGTGATGGACAGGGAGGCCTGGCGTGCTGCGATTCATGGGGTCACAAAGAGTCAGACCCGACTGAGTGACTGAACTGAACTGAACTGTCAGCTTTTAACTATTGCCATGTAGAGTTTTACAGATTCTTGAAAAAAATTTTAATTTGTTACTTAAAATTATTTTCCTTTACAGGTTGAAAATAGTTTCCGAAAGAAGGGTTTTAGTCAATTTGATTTAAAATCCTTGATGGCAAAAAGACATAACCTGAAACACTGTGGACTGGATTCACCTTTAGAAGGAACTTCCAAAGAGCCACAGTTACTCAGAGTTTTCAGAATCTCTTTCCTGAGAGATGTTTTAACCCTGAGATGACTTTGGTATTATCATCTTTGAAGTAGAATTATTTTCTCAAGATAAGCTTTCTTATTTTCTGTTCTCTCACTCTTTATCTTAGTGAAATTACTTTGAACGTATGCTATCATTAAATTTGTGTGTTGTCTATTGCCACAAAATCACAGCATAACAAACACATAATGTTCAACAAGCATCTATTTAGCTTGTTTATCTGCAGATAAGCTGAACTAGTCTTTTTTTTTTTATTTTTACTTTATTTTACTTTACAATGCTCTGTTGGCTTTGCCATACATCGACATGAATCCACCACAGGTGTACACGAGCTCCCAATCCTGAATCCCCCTCCCACCTCCCACCCTATAATGTCTCTCTGGATCATCCCTATGCACAAGGGATGAACTAGTCGTAGCTANATCGACATGAATCCACCACAGGTGTACACGAGCTCCCAATCCTGAATCCCCCTCCCACCTCCCACCCTATAATGTCTCTCTGGATCATCCCTATGCACAAGGGATGAACTAGTCGTAGCTATGCTAGAAAGGCTCTATCCCCAAAAGTCTTTCATCCTTCATGAACTGACAGAAATCTGTTCTTGTGGTCATGGCAGAAGTGCAAGAGAGAGCACAAACCAGCAAGCTCTCTTAAGGCCTGGGCTAGAAACTCATAGCTTATCATTGCCACTTTATCCTCCCGTTCAAAATAAGTCACTTGGCTCAACCTAAAAATCAAGGGTCATGAAAACATGTTCTGCATATTTTAGTAGGAGAAATTACAAAGCCACGTAGTCAAGAGAGAATGTAAAGGAAGGGTATTGAAACATGTATAATATCATATATGAAATGAATCGACAGTCCAGGTTTGATACGTGATACTGGATGCTTGGGGCTGGTGCACTGAGACGACCCAGAGGGATGGTATGGGGAGGGAGGAGGGAGGGGATTCAGGATGGGGAACACGTGTATACCTGTAGCAGATTCATGTTGATGTATGGCAAAACCAGTACAATATTGTAAAATAACCTCCAATTAAAATAAACAAATTTATATTTAAAATAAATAAAAAAGAAAAAAAAGGTAGGGTGGAGTTGCAATCATGTAATCAATCTTCCAAAGTAAGTATTCAACTATGATTCTAAGTGTAAGAGGAATTTTTTCTACCTTCCACTCATCATTTTCACCTTCTTCCCCAGGACTCTTCTCTGGCGTAGTGGAAATGGAGAGGGCTGTTTTGTGAAAAGGTACAACTCTAAAGAAAGTATATTTATCCTTTCAAAGAACCAGCTTTTGGCTTTGCTGATTTTTGCTATGGTCTCTTTTGTTTCTTTGGCATTTATTTCTGCCCTAATTTTTAAGATTTCTTTCCTTCTACTAACTCTGGGGTTCTCCATTTCTTCCTTTTCTAGTTCCTTTAGGTGTAGAGTTAGGTTATTTATTTGATTTTTTTCTTGTTTTGTTGGGTGGGAGGTGGGAGAGGGATTCAGGATTGGGAGCTTGTGTACACCTGTGGTGGATTCATATCGATGTATGGCAAAGCCAATAGAGTATTGTAAAGTAAAATTTAAAAAATAAATTAATTAATTTTTTAAAAAAGAAAGTATAACTTTCACTATCATAATTTAATTATTTAATGAAGCTCTTGCCCATCTGTTACTATTAAATTTTTCAATATAAAAATAACAGTAGTTCCATCTAGAAAGACAAAAACAAATAAAAATCATATAAGGGCAGAGATAAATTTTTAAGCCAATTCTATTCTTCATTTCTTCCTTTAGACCTAAATAGGTCATTTCCAGATTTTGCAAACAGACCATATGCTCCCAATTCCTTAATATTGAAAACTGTCTCATTTTGCTTTATTTAAGATGATATTTATAGTTCCCTCTATTCTATATATGAGTAGTTAAGCATTTATGCATGATCATTAGCATCTATTAAAATATTTCTATTAGATTTCATGTAGCAAATTCTCTTTGTGAGTTATTGCTCCAAGCTGCTGTATGTCAAAGCTGTGAATTTGCGTGGAGGGTGGAAAGGACTAGAAAGGGTACTCTTCAGTAATATTGTTTCCTATTTAATGTAGTTATTCATTAAATAACAATAAGATTATTTAGATTTTCAGAATGAGATCATGAATATGAGAGGAGGAGAGTATACAATAGGAATATTTTACTAGAGATCTGAGATATTATAGAGCCATGTAATTTGGATATGAATTTGCTGTCCCCGCCAACATTATCATCTGTGAACTTATGGAATTCCTTATTCTTTGCATATTCCACATAATGTTTCTCATTACTGAGGACCTCATTTTACTGCAAAAGAGGTACAGCAATGTTCATATTCATAGAATCATTGGTCTTATCATAGAACCCATCATACTGAAGGAGCTAGATTGGCAGAACAGTTAAAAAAGCTTATTTGAGACTCAGTTATAAATAAATGAAATAAATGGCATGAANCCAGCATCAGAGTCTTTTCCAATGAGTCAACTCTTTGCATAAGGTGGCCAAAGTACTGGAGTTTCAGCCCCAGCATCAGTTCTTCCAAAGAAATCCCAGGGCTGATCTCCTTCAGAATGGACTGGTTAGTATATATTAAATAGATAACCAACAAGGACCTAGTGTGCAACACAGAGAACTATACTCAATATTTTATAGTAACCTATAAGAAAAGAGTCTGAAAAAGAGTAGATAGATGGATGTATACCTGAATCACTTTGCTATACACCTGAAGCTAACACAACCATGTAAATCAACTATACTTCAATTAAATAAATGGAGGGAAAGAGAGACAGTGTTGCGGTAAGAGGACTCGGGGGATTCCAGGTGATGGTAGTTAAGTCACTGACAAAGGCAGCTTAGGATGCAGCAACAGTGAGGGGAAAGGGCAGGTAGGCCCTTTCTCTTCTGATTCTCTTCTCTTTGAGAAAGAGAATCAGCAAAAGGCCATCTGATCTATCAGGTGAGAAATGACCGTTAGGATGAGTGACAGTGGATGAAAAGGAACGATTCAACAGTGAGCTGAAGAATCATAGAGGCTGACAAAGTGTGGGACAATTCAGGGGTTGCAAACCCCCATGGCAAAGGAGCCGAGCAGATAACACACAAAAGTAAAACAGCTGAGTACAACATCTGCAGCCCTCTGGATCGACATTCTACTTCCCATACCAGACAGAAGCATCGGTACAGATAGAGATTTCTGTGTATAAGGAAAATAAGATCGCAAGGCAGTGATACGCGGTAACTGACACTTCATCTAAGAGTTGCAGACAACAGGGAGTGTGGGAGTGCATTACAGGGTCTGCAGAGAGCCCACGCCCTGTCCAAAGACAGAAAAAGAAATTCAATCCTAAGAGACTGCTGTCATGTGCAAATGTGGGCCCAGCGTTGCCAGTTCCTCAATGTGTTAAGAAAAAGAGAAATACAAATTTTTATGCAAATCTCCCAATTTTTAAATATTCGGGCAGGGAGGAAACACGGTATGGGTCAACAAAAAGGTTTGCAGTCTGAAGCCAGCTCACTAATAGTCTAAGAGCTCCTGAATCCACTAGGCTTTATTAAGTCTGACAATGAAAGAATGAGAAAAGTACAATGGTAATATGACAGGTCAGCAGAACTGAGGGAAGAGTTTGCTTATTTGCTTGTTTCAGGATTCTGAAGAATTAAGCATTTTTATTGGCTGACAGGAAGGTAGCCTAGCGATCAAGAGTAAGAGATATAAAGCTGCATGTAAGGGAGTACAAGCTAAAACAAGAATTTTATTTTGTTGGATTTTAGTATATTTTGATAAATAATCATCGGGGCAAGAAAGACCTTTGTTAAGTATAATTCAGAATTAATTGATGAACCAGAAGTGACAGCTGTTATGGTACACGTTGCCATCATCTTAGTTTGTAAAGAGACAATGTCCATAAGAGATGGACAGCCCTACAGGTAAGAGAGGCCCCGCTAGCAGCCAGGATAATTTCATCATGCACACAAGAGTTCCCGTGTCTGTGACTGGGCAATGGAGCCTGTCACCATGGAAACAGAAGATGTCACTGAATGGAAGCCTTTCAAAGAATGGAAGCCCCCTTCTGGGAAAAGGAACTTGGGTTTGGCCTTCAAAGTTCCTAAGTTTCTTATCATTTGGAAGCTGGTTAATTCCTTCAGTGCATCACCAAGAAGAAAAAAGCCAGCGTTTGGCCAGCTATCCTGGTCAAATGGCCAGCATTTGTCGTCCAGCTCAGGGAAGGAGGGGGAAGAAGCAGAGCGCCACAGAAAGCCTGTGGATTTCAGAAACCACAACATGTGGGTCATGGTCCTCAGGCAGGGGGCTGGTCCTGGGTTCCGAAAAGTCCATCGATATCTCCCCTTTACAGGTGAAACTAATGCAATTCAAACAGAGTGGTAAGATTGTCAAATTATTAATAATTTTATGTATTTTTCATGCCAGTGTCACAGGAAGACTGGAGATCTGGGGAGACTTTTCTGGGGGTTTTTTTGGGTTTTTTTTTTTTAAGAGGAAAGAAAACTGCTGGGAACAAATGCTTCTTAAGCACCTTTTCAAACGTTCGAAAAGAATAATTTAATACCTTTAGTATGATGGTAACTCTGATATTTGGACTTTCTTCCCCCTAGCTTCCGATGTCCTTCGGGAATGACCCCACCCTACAAACTCAAATTAATTCCTCATTTCCCAAAGTATGTCCTTACAGGCCAGCTGCCCAAGAATGGTGACATCCCACAAAGCATCGCCTGTTTATTTAGCAAACATTTAGAGAGCACCTTTTATGCGCAGGCACTGTGACAGGTGGTGGGATCTGTGGTGACTGGCGTGAGCATGCCCTGGTCTCACAGTGCTTACCAGGTGCGGTTCCACCTCTGCCTCACGCACCCTCTCCTCTACAGGAATGCCCCCCTTCCTGCTCCCTGCTCCCTCCCTCACCCCTCCTTCAGAGAAACTTTATATTGCTGATTGATTCGTCAACCTCTCCTTTGAACTGCATCAGTTCTTTTGAGCCTATAAAGCATTTAATGATCCCCAGGTGGCACGAGTGGTCAAGAACTCGTCTGCCAGTGCAGGAGACATAAGACACTCGGGTTCAATCCCTGAGTTGGGAAGACCCCTTGGAGGTGAGCATGGCAACGCACTCCAGTATTCTTGCCCAGAGAATCCCATGGACAGAGGAGCCTGGTGGGCTACAGTCCACAGAGTCACAAAGAGTTGGACATGACTGAGTGACTCCACTTTATCCATAGGACCAAAAACAGATTATTTCAAAGTAGNAGAATCCCATGGACAGAGGAGCCTGGTGGGCTACAGTCCACAGAGTCACAAAGAGTTGGACATGACTGAGTGACTCCACTTTATCCATAGGACCAAAAACAGATTATTTCAAAGTAGAATTGCTGGAAAAATGACAAATTCAGGTTAATTTTTTCCCTAGGGAAGAGAGTTTTTGTAGTGGCATTCAGCCACAAAACCAATCTTTTCTCACTGAAAACTGCAGATGAAAATAAATCTCCATTCTCTTTATTATTAAAGTGTCAAGACAAGTAAGGTCAGGTGGCCCACAGGCTGCACGTTTTCCGGGCAGACTGAATCCCAACATCAGCAGAGTGACTCAACTCCGGGGGTTACTGATTACGTGTTTGGGAAGCTAGGGAGGTAAAAGGCTCACCCTTCATAAGGCAGAAACCTGAAGGAGACGGCAATAGTTTGAAGACAGTGTAAAAGAGACAAATGATTGTTCGGTGAGTATGGTGAAAAGCAGCAAATTTCTGTTACAGTTTTTAGGGTCTGTGTTGTCCTGGACTGAGTTGTACTGTAATAACTAAACATTATGCAAACACAGCAGTGGTGTTTAAGGCCCTTGCTACATGTATATGAAGAGACAAATAGGGAGAAGTGCCAGGTGACAGGAACCTCTGAGGTCTCGAATCAACTCTCTAGTGAGAAGCTGCACGCGTGCCGTCGCTTCAGGCCTGTCCACCTCTTCGTGACCCCATGGACCGCAGCCCTCCAGGCTCCTCTTCCCATGTGATTCTCCAGGCAAGGACAGTGAAGTGGGTTGCCATTTCCTTCTCCAGGGGATCTTCCTGACCCAGGGATCAAACTCACGCCTCTTGCATCTCCTGCATTGGCAGGAAGGTTCTTTACCACTAGTGGCACCTAGGAAGCCAGCACGAAGGTAATCCTGGTCAAACCAATCTCATTGACCTATTGAATTGCTAACCCAGCCCCAGAGGCAAAAACAGAGGAGGCCTCTGAAGTGTCCAATTCTTAATCCTAGCTCTTGCTCTCAGCCACCCTGGGCACATTTATTTAATACCTTTATATCTTTAAATGTTTCCTTGATGAGCTGAGTAACTTGGTAAATGATTATCATTCCCCCATAGCAGGATTTGGGTATTCTCAGATACTGCCTTTAAGATTCTAATGAAANGCCACCCTGGGCACATTTATTTAATACCTTTATATCTTTAAATGTTTCCTTGATGAGCTGAGTAACTTGGTAAATGATTATCATTCCCCCATAGCAGGATTTGGGTATTCTCAGATACTGCCTTTAAGATTCTAATGAAAATTCCACTCATGGTCTAGAATAAAAATTCAACCCCAACTCAGGAGCCCGGAGAGGTCATTACAGTAAAGCCAGAGGAGGCAGTGAGTAGCCTTGGTCACCAAGAGGAGGGTCTATTACGGTCTACACTCTTTGTTGACAAGGCAATGTACAATACATTGTCAACTGAATTTCTTTTAAAGCAATCCTAGAAGCATTTCTGTGGAAATTCCTTACCTGGAAAATTTTCCTGGGAAAAACATCTCTCCTAAAGAAGCTAGATCAGAGGCAGTTTTCACTCTCATCAGAGTGGCTCAGAGCCATTTCCTCCGACTCCTCTAGAACCCAGTGGGTTCCCACCCAGGACCTCCGCTTAATTCTCATCTCTGCGTGGACTTTGAATCATAACATGTCAATTGTTATCTCCTCTCTTCAAGCTTGGTCTTTGAGTGAGAAACATAAACATCCTTCATGGAGGCAGCTTTGTTTGTCCAGACCCTGTCCCCTGGAGAAGTTATGATCGGCAGGAAATGAAAACAACCAGCATCGCTTTTGTTCGCATTGATTTCAGTGACATTTTGAAAATGGAGCACCTAAGCCAAACCAAATCCCAGGCCTTGTTCTGACCAAAATCCGAAATGAGGAACTTCACGCGGAACATTAAAAACTCAATTGTCTCCGGCCACAGCTGAATGAAAAGCTCAGATTAAAACTGGCAACGATTTGCTTCCTACAAATGTGCTTTGTTCTTGGCTAACTTGTCAGCTCATAAAAAACGCCTCTGTACAAGCAGCTGTCTCATTCAAGACGCTGAATCTTTTCATGGCCGTCAATAAGAATGTGTTACAGGGAGCCCAGTCTAGGACCCTGCTCTGGGTCCACAGTGTGGGCCTCCCCGCTTCCCTGGTATGCCTTTCTTCTAACTTGATGACTTGCATTTTTAATAAAGGGTTATAGAAAATGCCATGCTCTTCGTGGAATCCCCTCATCATTCAGTTTCCCAGAAGCCTGATTGTGGAAAAACCCAGCCCCAGAGGCAAAAACAGAGGAGGCCTCTGAAGTTTCCAATTCTTAATCCTAGCTCTTGCTCTTANTGCATTTTTAATAAAGGGTTATAGAAAATGCCATGCTCTTCGTGGAATCCCCTCATCATTCAGTTTCCCAGAAGCCTGATTGTGGAAAAACCCAGCCCCAGAGGCAAAAACAGAGGAGGCCTCTGAAGTTTCCAATTCTTAATCCTAGCTCTTGCTCTTAGCCACCCTGGGCACATTTATTTAATACCTTTATATCTTTAAATGTTTCCTTGATGAGCTGAGTAACTTGCAGTGACCACCCTGAACTCGTTTGCTAGAGAGAAATCAAATCAAAATTAGGGCAAACCATTTTGCAAATATAAACTGGCTGGTGAATAATCATTATGGCTTTCCTAATGAGCCAGTAAATAAATTGATGACACATCCAAGACACCTTATTTTTTTCCTGGATTATCTAGAGAGGCACCTTCAGCCCAACCTCAACATGAGGACTCGTGGCGAGCCCTCACATGGACCATCATATGCAGCGTCCTACAGATTAGAGAGAGCGAACCGTGGGTAACAGTAAGGAGCCCCTTCACCCTTCCTGAGTCTACCTTTGCTCACGCTGCTCCACATACTTGGAATGATCTCTTTGCTCATCTCACCCATTCTGCTAATCTCTGAGAACGTTTCATACCCTCTCTTCCATTTAAAGCCCAAATGCTATTAGTACAGATTAGCTCCAACCTAATGGAAAGACACGGAGAAGGCAATGGCACCCCACTCCAGTGGTCTTGCCTGGAGAATCCCAGGGATGGGGGAGCCTGGTGGGCTGCTGTCTATGGGGTCTCAGAGTCGGACACGACCGAAGCGATTTAGCAGCAGCAATGGAAAGACAATTCCAGGTTCTCAGAATTCATAGACGCGAACTGGCGGTGTCACCTAGGATAAGTCGTTTAACATCTCTAAGTTCCAGTCCTTTAACTATTAAAATGGAACTCAGAGAGCTCCCAATGTAGGGGGCCCAGGTTCTAGCCCCAGTCAGGGAACTAGACCCCACATGCCGAAACAAAGATCCCACATATAACAACTAAGACCTGGTCCAGCCGATAAATAATTCGTTTAATGGGACTAGGAGCACCTCCTCACAATTTCTTTAAAGTTCTGTGCCACCCGGGATCTTTTGGAGCGGGGTGAAGAGACTGATGAAGCACTGCAGTTGCTCTGAGGTAGAGGCTGCTGAGGGTGCCTGGCCAGAGTGAGATAAATAGGACACGTTTGGCTGAGGCAAAACAAGTCATTATTTGAACCGCTTTCTGAGGACACATTGTGTGTAGCAGGGATTATCCCATAGTTATTATGGGCTGAACTGTGTCCCCGAAAATTCGTACATTGAAGTCCTAACCCCTAGTACCTCAGAATGTACCTGGAGATGGGTCTTCAAAGAAGTACTTAAGATTAAATGAGATCATTAGGATGGGCCCAAATCTGGTATAACTGGTATCCTTATGGAAAAAAAGAAAAAAAGGACATTAGGACACAGACACATATAGACAGAAGACACTGTGAAGAAGGTCATCTATAACCCAAGGAGAGAGGCCTCAGAGGAAACCAACCCAACCGACTCCTTGATCTTGGACTTCTAGCCTCCAGGACTCTAAGAACACAAGTTTCTGTTGGTTAAGCTGTCCTGACTATGGTACTTCGCTATAGCAGCCCAAGCAAACTAAGCAATTATCTTCAATTATCCACCACCTAAAATGTGTACACAAGTTAAAACATGTTCACTGGTTAAAAATACAAACAAAATAGATGAGTTGTTTAGTTTCTACATTCTTTCTTACTCCAGTCAGGCCTTTCTCCAGTCTTTATCTTCCCTAAGAATATACCTTTTGAAATCATGAATGATAGGAAAATTATTTCCTGCTTGTATCAGTCAGGACAGGTTAGGCTATGCTGCAGTAACAATCTAACATCTAGGGGGCTTTAATAATTAAATTGAATTATTTCTTACACTAAGTGAATCAAGGTTCCACTCTGTTTCCTTCCTAGTTTCAGATACTTTACCAGCTGGAGGGTTAACAGTGGCCACTAGAAGAAAATGTGCATTTCTCATGGGCTCTTATATACTTAAAGGCGACACTAGCCACTCACTCATGCTATGTTGCTCAAAATAAGTCACCTGGCCATGGCTATCTTCCAGGAGTGGGGCAATCCAAACTTATGTGGCAAGAGAAACATCAGAATATCAGTGAGCAGGGTCATTTGCTGCCACAGTGCCTTTGGGTGAGGATAAATTCTCACAACTGAAGCGGCAGAGGTGGTGAATTTAAAGGACATACCTTACCTTGATTTTCTATACATGAAACTAAAGAAAAAGCAGACTTCAGAATCAAACCTATGTTTATTCATCTGAAAGTTCTCTCGTAATATTTCTATGTGGATTTAATAAAATTGCATTTGTAAAGTACCCTCAGTGGTGTCTTAAAATGTCCTAGATGCTTTTCCCTGTATCCTCTGCATGTTTGATATCCAGAGTGACTTTTTATTTTTACCCAGTTTCTAGTATGAATCCATGACACTCAGCTGTTTCACCTAGCCCCAAACAAGCCTTGGCCTTGCCAAAAAACACCAGGTACCTACCTTCCAGAGAGTCTTCCTACTTCTAAGACACTTAGCCCACCCGGACAGGTACCCTTCTTAGCATACTACATTCTCCCACATACATTCTTTGTCTTTTCTCCTCTCTCTGTCGAGTCCTGTGCTGACCTTCAGCCTCCAAACTATCAGCTGGAAAATGAGGTCGAATAAACATGGCGCATAAGATGACGGTGATCTAGTGGTTTTCTCCAGAGTTCAGGACATGGGAAGTGTCTCCTCTATGCTCAGAGAAAGAAAGCCTTCGGGAGAGCAAGTGTCTGTTACTGGTGACTCACACCACCTTCCACTGTGTCCCCCCAGCTTTCCTGAACTGGAGGAGCAGCAGCAGCAGACCTCCCACCTGCTCACCCCGCTCCCACTGCAAAGCCCATCAGAGACCAAGGGCAAGCAGCTGGGGACTTCGAGCGACTGGCCCCTTTTAGACTGAGGCACCAGGGAGAGACTGGCGGGCCAGGCACTTAAGCAGCTCCACTCCTCTGGTTGCGCGGTGCCCGGTCTCCCCTTGGGCTTTCCGCCCTCGGCACGTGGCCCCAGGGCACTAATGGAGTGTGTGCTCACCTGCTGTGCCTGCCACACCCACCTCACCCCAGCGGAAGTCTGAAAGCACGCAGGGCATTTGCTGGATATGGTAGACTGCAGCGTGCGTTTGCTTTGATTATAAAGCAAGGTCAAGAGCTCTCCTCTTTTATTAACATTTAGCTGAGTGTCCCGAGGCCACTGAGCAAAGCTGAATTAAAGCAAAAACAAAAATCATTAAACAATTTTTATTATCATTTTCAACTGAAAGTGGCTGCAATTGCCACCACCATCTATGTGCTATTATACAACTGTATCACTCTTTACAGTTTAGAATGGATTTTTCATGTATTTTCATTTGATCTCCCTAACGATAGAGCACAGTTATCCTCACGTGACTGATGAAAAACTGCAGTTTGGGGACATCAATGACATAACCTGCTTGAGGTGAAACAGCTACTAAGTGGCAGAACTCAGATTCCACCTGAATTGTGGAATGTCTGTGACGCACATCAAGATCCAGAATACAGACGCGAGGAACCGAGAAACACCTGCACTCTGCTAGACATGGCAATGAGCGTTTCCACATATGCAACCTGACATAAACGTCACCGCAAGCCTGATCACAGCGTTTCCATTTCTCCAACAATGTCTGTATGGTGTGGAGGCGACTGCAGAGGGCAGGTGGCAGTAAGAAATGAGTCCAGACAAAGATGACTGGACGAATGGTTATTATTCGCATTTAACACAAAAGAAAAAAGGAGGGTGAAGGAGGAGGTAAGGAAAGCTAAGAGGAGAGTTTTAGGTAAAACAGAAGCCAGATTGGATATCTCACAGCATCCCAGCAGACAGGTGGACCAAAGGCCGGCCGGCCGGGGCGTTCACTACCTACCGGGAGTTTTCTCCACAGGAAGGAACGGTTCAGCTCCTCCAATGTGTGGATAAGCTCTTTTGAATCCTATGATCTGTGCTTTTAGGAAAATGAGGTGACAAGAAGATAAGACAGACCTGAAGATGACTGACGCACAGACCCAAAAGTACCATAGGCACAACTCCACACGTGAACAACGACAGCAAAACATCCCAAGTCTGGCGGAATGGGCCCCGTGCCAGCCAAGGGGGCAGCTTACTAACTCCTTTGGTCAGAGATTTTTCCAGATGCAAGAACTCAACACAGGCCCGAGTCAGAACAATGAGACAGGTAAAAACATGTATTGAACGAAGACAGAGACCCACTCCTGGGATGGGCAAGCCATTGGGGACGGTTCAGTCACACAGAGATGGTCTCCTCTCTCTGTGACTCACACGATTCTCTCTCGGGAAGACTGACAGCCAGGATGTGAGCGTCTAGCTCAGATAACTGCAGGGTGCTGTCTGCCACCCCGGCTCTTGTTTCCGTAGAGATCACACCTGCCCCTAATCCAGGAGGGTCTTCCCAATACACAGCCCAACAGCCCTGCCTTTGACATCTCAGGCAAATTAAGGGGGAGATTTTGAGAAGCAAGTACAGGAAATTAAGATTCTGGTAGAGCTGGTTGAATTTTCTGAGAGGGGACTAGAAATATAACAACAGCTAACTTAGCACCATCACAGTACTAAGTCTTTGCCTGCCTCATCTCACTTAATCCTCATAGCAACCCCATGAAGTAAGTACTATTATCATTCTCACCTTAAAAATGAGGAAACACACTCAGAGAGGTTAAGTAACTTGTCCAAGACTACACAGCTAATAATGGAAGAACCAGAATTCAGACCCAAGTGTATCTGGCACCAGATCTTTCACTTACCGTATTCACTACTTTATGTCTGTCCTTAGGGGAACAACTGGGAAGACATGGGCATGAAGATGTGTTTTATAAACATAGCATTAGGTTGGCCAAAAAATTCATTTGGGTTTTCCCATAAGGCATTACGGAAAACCCAAGGGAACTTTTTGGCCAACCCAATATTTTTATTTCGTAATGTTAATTTGCCTAATTATAAGTAATCCTGGGCTTCCCTGGTGGCTCAGAGGTCAAAGCATCTGCCTCCAATGCAGGAGACCGGGGTTTGATCCCTGGGTTGGGAAGATCCCCTGGAGAAGGAAATGGCAACCCACTCCAGTGTTCTTGCCTGGAGAATCCCATGGACGGAGAAGCCTAGTAGGTTGCAGTCCATGGGGTCACAAAGAGTCGGACACGACTGAGCAACTTCACCTTCACCTTCATAAGTAATCCTATATTCTAGTGTCCCTGTTTCTCACAAAATCATAGAGGTTCTTCACCCATCATATCCTCTTAAAATACTTCCATCTCATCAGAAGGAAAAGGAGTTTCATTTTCAGAGTCATTTGCTTGACAGCTAGCTGCTAGCAAGGGCAACTCAATCACTTCAACAAATACTGAAACTCTTCACCAAACTCACGTAGGGCGATGTGAATGTAAACATTTGCTTGAACCATGAGTGATTGAATCGCTGAACGACTGTATCTATGGGAAACAAACAATATGACAGTTTACAAGCAATTCACAGTTTTCAGCAATACAAAATGTCACGAAACACTTCAAGAATCAAGTTTAGCTCTCGGCATAATTTCACCCAGTCTGGCACACTCGTCCACCAGCTAATGGGACTCCAGCTACACCGACAATTCATCCTGGACCAGAGCTGGGAAAACTTTTTCTATGAAGGGTCAGATAGTAAATGCTTTTGGCTTTTTGGGTCAGATGATCTCTGTCACAACTACTCAGTTTTGCCGTTAACAATGCAGAAAAAGCCATAGACAATATGGAAGCAAACGGACGTGGCTGGGTTCCAATAAAACTTTATCCATAACAGGTGGCAGGCTGGATTTGGCCCACAGACTACAAGTTTGCCTCTCTCCCAACTCCTGTCCCTGACAAAACAATGATGCCCTCACTCATCCCAGTCTCTGNTAACAATGCAGAAAAAGCCATAGATAATATGGAAGCAAACAGACGTGGCTGGGTTCCAATAAAACTTTATCCATAACAGGTGGCAGGCTGGATTTGGCCCACAGACTGTAGTTTGCCTCTCTCCCAACTCCTGTCCCTGACAAAACAATGATGCCCTCACTCATCCCAGTCTCTGTTCTGACACCCCACCTGAGCATCGTGAAGGCTTTTAAAAGTCACCGGAAATCCGTGAACAGTGGCGAATTATGAGACAGCTGCAGACCACATCCGAAATTAACAACTAAAGAAAGCTGTCAAAGAGACAAATTTGACCAACACAGTGACCACAAATAAAAAACCCGACAGAAAACCTTCCTCCTTTCTTCTGTCCCCTCTTATCATAATAGGGGGAAAGAAGCATGTGTTTGATTATTTACGGTTTTAAAGTTTCCTGCATAAACCCTGTCTTTTAAAATCACAGTCATTTTATATTTTTCATTGGAAAAAGAAAACAATTCTTAGTGAAGATGCTTTGTTTATATTCATTTTTAGTCATAGGTTGCTAGGCAAGAAAGCAGACCCTATTTATCACAGCATCACAGGCCATCACCCTCGAGCTGTCTCTGATGAAGGACAGGGAAGAGACATGTGCCAGGCCCTTTCCCTCATGGCACCTCGCCTTCCCCTAGGACCTCTTTCATTGTGAGCCTTTTGGAAATGTAAAACAGAAAGAAAAGCAATCAGAAATGGACTACATCATGATATGACCATTTTAACTCGATAAACTCATTTTTCCCCCTCTCTCCCTGTTTGTCCATATTTCCAGAAGACAGAGAGAGGCTAGAAATTCCTTCTAGGAATCTGTAGTTGTAAGCAAGAGGGAAGTAGAAACTGTATGTTTAACGAGGTGACCTCCATGTCTTCGCGGGCTACCTCCCCTATCCTCAGGACTCTTGTTTCTTAGACTTCCAGCTTAAGTCAGCTCATGCAGAGATGGCTGTTCTCAGTCTATTTCTATAGATTTCCTACTTGGTTTGCATTTATTTTGCCTACTTGTCACTTTCAGTAAACACTTTAATTATATCTTAAAGTGCTTGATGTGCCACATAGTGAAAGGGTACGATTTTTAAAAATCAGTAAGGGGAGAAAAATCACTTATAGGGCTCATCAGCGGAACTTCTGGTGTTTCACATAAAAAAAGAGGAGATGGGAAAACAGTTCTACAAATCAGGAATTCTACAACTTCACCTAGAAAGGGTTCCACCTGGCAACAAGATTTGTTGCGAAAGCCCTGCATGTGTAAGAATGAGTCTAGGTCAAGCATGGAGACCTCAGGATAGTAGGAGGAAGTGACTGATCCCCCAAGAGCAGCAAAGCCAAGGATGTCAATCAAATGTCAGCTCATCACATGAAGAAAAGGGGCAGGGCCACTGAGCTCTCTGGGTTATAGAAAGAAGTAAACTAAGAAAGAAAGAAAAAAAAAAGGGAAATGTGTGCCAGGCTCACAACCGACTTGATCAGTCCTGGTTTCCCACACACAGACAGGTCTGGGTATCTGGTAGGCTTTGAGGTTTATGCTCTGAAGCAAAGAGAAGAGGACATGTGACCATTCTAGCTTTATGTAAAAGAAGTTTATGGAAGAAGTGGGAGAACTACCTGAGCTGCTCAACCCGGCACCCTGCACATGGGCTTCTTGCCTGGTGCCTGCACAGCAGCTATGGAGGAAATAACAGGGGCAGGAGGCACACAGAGGATAACAACAACAATAGCAACAGACGCCAGTTATTGAATACCTACTCTGGTGACAGGTCTTCTGCTGGCACTAAGGATAAATTTATATTATATTTATATTATTTATACTTATTATATTCGTTCCTTATCATCTATAAAATAAATAGTGTTACCCTTATTCTACAGTTGAAAAAACATAAATCAAGAATTTTTTTAAAAATCCTAACCCAAGGTTACATAGTTTTTAAAAGAGAGTCAGGATTTGAGTCTAGGTCTTGGTGAATCTAAGGTTTAAGGGGAAACATCACTAGTTCTCGGGTTTGCCTTTGCTTTCAGAGAAAGAAAAAATTGCCTGAGTCCCGAGGTACCTATAACCAGTGATGACAGCCACCAGCAACATCACTACAACGGTGCCCAGGGTGACCCCCAGAGATTGCTGCAAAATCTCACACCCAGTGAAGCCCCCACAGCCGGGGGAACAAAGCGTGTCATTTCTACCTCCAGATCTCTCACAAGTGCCGCCCAGTGACAGACTCTAACTGGGACTCTGCGGCAAGGGATTCTGGAAACGTTATTCCCAGGTTTCTAGCCCTGTGATAGAAGGCAGTTGTAAGAGGGGGCAGGAATGATTCTGCATTGCCCAAAGGAAACTCTGGCACCGTCATGGGTGGGCCCTGGAATAATCTTGAATTCAGGAGAATATGGGGAGTAGTTATAACCCACTACAGATAACTCCGTGATGCAGGTGGGAAGGGTGTACGTGGCCACAGTTTAATGGTGGGATGAAATCCACAGAGTAAATATTTTGACCACTATTTTGTCCTCTGACTATATTCTCCAGCTTCTGAGATCTGGAGAGATGTTTTTCTGTGGATTTAAATCTTGAACAGCCTCCAGAAGAAATAACATGCTGCAGAAGTCACTTCCCAATCCTTATTCTCCCCAGAATCCATTTTAGTTGACTGTGCTCCAACAGCTTTAATGAATGGCCTAGTAACTCTGGACTCTGTTTTCCACCCTCAAGGAAAATTCTTGGTAGCTGCCCTGTTTCTCTGCTTACCTTGATTTCTTCAGGAAAGGCTTTAGTTTTAAAACCTGAATTAGCTGAAATGACTAGAGACAAATTTGGGGTAATTTTTAATTTAATTTCAATGATCAAAGTTATACGCTCATCCCTATTTCCTGAGAGCAATTACTTTCAATTCTTGCAGCTCTTTCTCACTCCATATCTCTAAATGTTTATACTGCTAGTTCTTGATTTTTCAATTTAGATATTGACACCCTACTATTGAAAATGAGAAATTAGCTTTCATATAATTCAACACTCAGGTGCATTCATACATGCATGTGCGTGCACCCGCACACACACACACACACACACACACACACACACACACACGTGTGCTTTTCCACTTACCTTCCCACTATCATTTTTTGGGTTAGATCAGTATTCAGTATTCTATTATCATGATGATGTCATATTTATTCACAGCTGCATCAAGTAGTTTTCTGTATTTTTTTTTCTTGTAAACTTTTTGCTTTTTGTAAAATTCATCATCACTTTATCCCCTTGCTTACTTTTTAAGTAATCTCTAATTCATCCACAAACTCTCTACCAAAAGAAAATCATCTCCTTTTCATAGACTCAACACATCTCTCCATTTTATATTTTCTCAGAGACATCCTGGCCTAGGGTTTCCACTCTTCTGCTCCAGTACAGAATGCCTCCTCTCCGGGCTTGCTGCCCACCACCGATCTGAGTCCTTCTGCCACCGCCAGCCAGCGCGACACTGGGCCCTGTATCTTGTGGGGGACACCGGGCAGCTCCCTTGCATCTCCCCCTCTCCCTGTAACACCAGGTGATGGGAGGGGTGGCAGTGCTGGTGGTGATGGCCACATTTGCCCCTCGTTGAGCCAAATGCTATATTTAGCTTCCCCTCCATATCATGACTCCCTCCTTCCCCTTCCAGATGATCCCACGTGTGTCCCTGGCATGTGAAAGTGGGAGGCGGGCGCATTCCAGAGCCAGAAAGTCTGCCAGTGGTCAGTCTGCCTGAGTGGGAAATAATGGAGAGATACCAAAATACAAATGCGTGGGAAGGGTTTCCAAGAAGAAGTTATCCAAACCATTTCTGGAAATAGATGATAACATTATTTCCCTAAACACAGGATGCCACAAAGAGAGCAAAGAGATTCTAACAAATGGTGCAATGTAAAAGTGAGTTGCAAAACACCAGTGTTTGTCTCATTTTTAAGCCAACTGCTTTATGCTAAATGTTGTCATTGAGGGTCTATGAGTGAACTCTGCAAGGGCCAGGGTCTAATGGCTTTTTCCAAAATCATTTATCAGGCCAGTGATCCACAGACTACAGAATTTCACCACCTTCCTCAAATCCAAATATTAGATAATAACTAAACTACCACAAAACCTTGGTTTCCTGAGGCTCCCAGGGAAGCCAAATATCAAGATGCAAAAAAGCAATATTTTACCAAACATTCCACGGAAAATACAAAATGTAACTGATTTACACCTTGATTTCTCCCCATTGCACATAGAATACAGCAGTGTCCGTTACTCTGTAAATATTAAACACATATTTGTTGTTGTTCAGTCAATAAGTCATGTCTGACTCTATGTGACCTCATGAACTGCAGCACACCAGGCTTCCCAGTCCTTCACCATCTCTGGGAGTTTGCTCAAACTCGTGTCCACTGAGTCAGTGTGTGTCTATATATGCATACAGACACACATATAGTATTAGTGTGAATTGGAACAGGCTGAGTATCTTAATTACTAAACACGCTAATAAATGGTTTTACTGGGGAATTCCCTGGTGGTCCAGTGGCTAAGACTCGACTTTCCCATAGCAAGGGGCCGAGGTTTCATCCTTGGTCAGAGAACGAAACACTGTGTGCCACAGCTAAAGAGTCCACATGCCACAGCTAAGGCCCAGTCCAGCCACATAAATACACGATTTTTTAAATGGTATTTCTTCCCTAAGAGTAAAGTAGCAATAGATTCTACGATTATGACACCTCTCCTGCTTTAAAAGAATCATATAAATCAATATAAACAACTTTTATGTTTGTAATACTTTGTAAAGTTGAAGATGAACTTACATGCAGTAAAATATGTATATTAAGTATACAGCTTGGAGAACCCCTATGTTGCCATTAGGCCCTCGTGGCACAGGGGTAGCGTATCTGACTCCAGAAGGCCGCATGTGCAAATCAGGTCAGGGTTGTGGGTTTGACTTCCCCGGTGGCTCAGTTGGTAAAGAATATGCCTGTTGCAGGAGATGCAGGTTCGATTCCTGGGCTGGGAAGATCCCCTGGAGAAGGAAATGGCAACCCACTCCAGTACTCTTGCCTGGAGAATTTCAAGGACAGAGGAGCCTGGCAGGCTACAGTCCACAGGGTCTCAAATTGTCAAACACAACTGAGCAACTAACAAACATTATCCAGACCAAAATATAGAATATTTCCATCCCCAAAAGTTTCCTCTGCCTGTATGCTGTTTGATACATTTTTAACGGAAAACATATTTTATTCTTTAGTAGAAGGTTACCAATTGGTAATAAGAATATTTGATCAAGTGAAACCTGAACACAGCAAGTGGAAAAGAAATGAATATTTATCAAGCAAATGCAGTTTGCCAGGTACTTTGACATATCATGCTAATCCTATCAGGCAGGTGTAATTATCTCCACTGAGGCAAAGCAGCAGCTTGACTCTCAAAGTTTTAAGGACCTTTCCAATATCTTACAGTCCATAAGCAACTTGGAAGCCTTTTTTCCATTTAATCACACTGCCAGATAATACAGCTCTACTACACTTTGCAACTATTAAAAAGTTATGGGGGTGTGGTTTGTTGGTTGATTGGTTTGTGCCAACTTTTATGCCCAATAATGAAATGTGTAAAGGATAACTGAAATCCAAAGAACAGAAAAATGTTAAAAACACTTCTCTATTAGGTAACCTTCAAAATAGGTTCAGGTAGCCCAGTGGCTGACTGCCTGACGGTGCAGGGGCACAGGCTGGGTCTCTGCTCTGGGGAGAGTCCACGCGCCACAGCGCGCCCGTGGGCCTCGCTGCTGAGCCCTGCTCCTCATCAAAAAAGGCCCGTGACTGGCGAGGAAGACCAAACCCGGCTCGCCACCACCGGAGGAAACCCGAGCGACCGCAGAGACCCCGGGCAGCCAACAATAAAATACACAAATAGGAAATTTTTTTAAAAATAGCTTCAGAATAGAAGAAAAGGATAGTGCCCATTCTAACCATACTTTAAAAGCAAACAGTATTGCTTTTTAATCTCCTTGAAATGTCCGCCTTTGCCATTGATTTTCAGGTCAAGTTCAGGGCCAGGAATAAAGGAGCAGTGTTAACTGGATTCCCTAAACTCCCTGCAATGCACCTGATCCAGGGACCAGGGGCCAACCGGGCAGGTCCCGGGAGCCGTGGCCTGGGGTGCCCTGAGTGGCCCTCGGGGCCAGCCCTGTGACATCATGCCCGCATGGCTGCCGGCCCCAGCTTCCCTGGACTGCTGCGGTTTTAGCACTCAAAGTCTCGGGTCCCAGGAAACCCCTCAGTCCCAGGCAAACTGCACTGCTGGTATTCCCACTGCCCAGCCACCACTTGTCAAAGCACCTTAATGACATGTTGCTTTGCTCTCAGGGATTCCAAGAATGACTGGGAAAGTGAGTAAGATCATAAGGGCAAATTATTTCGATCTGTTCACCAAGAACAACAAAAAAGAACAGATATGCATCTGCTTACACACCGATAAGGAAGGACCAGGAGGTGAGCAGGGAAGCATAGTCTCATTGCTTCAGGAGAGGGAACACTGGCTGAAGGGGAAAGGATGGCTGGCCTTCACTGCCTGCCCTTTCAGAGTCATCTGAGTTAAATGGATGCAGATATATGGTTACACCCATCCAGCGTTGCTGGGCTGTGCTCCTCAGCTGGCTTTGAAGGGCTGCAGGGGAGGAAGGCAGGGGAATGATGGAGACAACTGCTGAAGCCCTCCTCCTGCTTAAACCAGCTTTGTACTTTAGCCATTGAGCTCCCCCATAAGACTTCACTTAAATAATAGCCTTTGTGATTTTATTTGAAAGTCCAAAGATCATAGCAGTGATGCATTGATCTTTTTACTTACAGTGTGTAGATAGCAACAGTCCTTTACAGAAGAGGAACACTTCGGTCTGATGGCAAGAAGATGCTGAGTCAAAGGCATCAGGTTCAAATCCATGGTCCACACTTATCCCTGTAACCAGGAGGGCATTTGTTTATACCTTCTGATCTTTATGTCTTTATCTGTTTAAAAATAATGTGTGTGTATAATATTAGCTCAAAGGACTGTTGTAAGGATTAAATATTATGGTATTTTTTAAAGTAGCACTGGAGCAGTATAGAACAAAGATTCAATTGCTGGCTAATCTGAAACTGAGGCAAAGTGCTGTAAAGCATTAAGGCAATAACACAATTTACACCTCGCGGATGTTTCAACAATGACCTCCCCACCTCCACCCAAGCTCAGTGCTCAGTTACGGAGCACACAGAAGAGTATGTAGCTGAAGGTCAGACCTTCCAGATGCCAGAATCTGGAGCCAACTCTAGGCTTAATCCATTCTGAGGAATGAGCTTTCCTCCAGGCACAGAGACCAGCATAGAGGACCAGGAGGCAAAAAGGTAAGTGCATATGGAAGGGGGGAAGAAAGCAGAGGCGGAGGTGGTGGGCGGGGTTTCCCTTGAATCGCGTGCTGGGTGGAGCGGGTTGGCCCTGTCTAGGACAGAACACACTGGTGATAAGCACCCTCTCCAGGATCCTGATAAGGAAGAGGAGGTGCTGGGAGCACACCGAGAGAAGAAGGGACTGAGGAAGAAGAATGACAGAAGGCGACCACGAAGGTGGAGAAAATGGATACGGTTGGCGAGACCCAGTGCCAGAAATACTGCCAGACAGTAAAAAAGATTGCATTTAATATTATTTCTAGTTAATCAGATTTACCAATGCTTACCCCACACAAACACACACAGAAAACGGTGCACTTTCAATTCCCACATCAATGAAAGTCATCTTTGGTGCTCAGGAACCACGCTCGCTTCTAATCCCTGCCTATCTGAATGAGGGCTCCACCAACAGCAGCCAGGGAGACCTGCTGTGGCGGCATTTACCTGGTGAGCCCTCCACACCGCCCTCAGCAGCCATCTGAGCTACTCCACGCCCCATTCCCAACCTCTGTCGTCTCTACCATATGATCCTGCAGTCCCACTCAGAGAAAACCATAATTCCAAAAGACACATGCACCCAATGTCCACTGCAGCACTATTTCCAATAGCCGAGACATGGAAGCAACCTCTGTCCACTGACAGAGCAATGAATAAATATATACTATAATATATATAGCATATTTAATAATATATACTTTGGCTAGTTCATGTTGATATTTGGCAGAAAACAACAAAATTCTGTAAAGCGATTATCCTTCAATTAAAATTAACAGTATGGTATATATATATGATGGTATGTATATACATGACGGAATATTACTCAGCCATAAAAAATGAAATAATGCCAATTGCAGCAACATGGATGGACCTAGGGATTGTCATGCTGAGTGAAGTCAGAGAAAATGAAATATCTTATGATATTGCTCATCTTAAAAAAAGATACTGCAGAATCTAAAAAAAATGATACAAATGAACTTACATACAAAACAAAAATAGATCCACAAAGAAAATAAATTTATGGTTACAAAGCAGGAAGGGAGGTACGGGATAAATTAGGAGGTTACGCTTAACATAAACACAGTCGCTCAGTCGTGTCTGACTCTTGCAACCCCATGGACTGTAGCCTGCCAGGCTCCTCTGTCCATGGGATTCTCCAGGCAAGAATACTGGAGTGGGTTGCCATTTCCTTCTCCAGGGGATCTTCCCAACCTAAGAATTGAACCCAGGTGTTCGGCACTGCAGGCAGATTCTTTACCAACTAAGATCTGAGGGAACCCCATGGCTGTGGGATTCGAACCCACAACTCCGAAGAGACTGGAACCTCAATCCAGCGCCTTACATAAACATACTGCTATACATAAAATAGATAACCAATAAGGATCACTGATTAACACAGGAAAGTATGCTCAATATTTTATGACTTATAAGGAAAAAGAATCTTTATATATATAACTGAATCATTTTGCTGTACACCTGGAACTAACACAACATTGTAAATCAACTATACTTCAATTTAAAAAGAAAAAAAGGAGCTCTACCTTCTCAAAAATTCTACCAACCAGTTGGCAAGGATTTACATGCATTGTCAAGTCAGCTACAATGAAACTTTAATCAAAGTCAGTAGAAGCTCTCTTAATCAACTTTTTCCTCCATTTAACCAGACTAACTGGATTAACCAACACTCACAGAGACCATGTAATTCATTACCCAGGACTCTGGAAGCATGAAAACAGTGCTTTTAACAGTTCAATTCAGTCGCTCAGTGGTATCCAACTATTTCCAACCCCATGGACTGCAGCATGATTGCCTCCCTGTCAATCATCAACTCCCAGAGCTTCCTCAAATTCATGTCCATCAAGACTGATTACCATCCAACCATCTCATCCTCTGACAACTCCTTCTCCTCCTGCCTTCAATCTTTCCCAGCATCAGGATCTTTTCCAAGGAGTCAGTTCTTCGCATCAGGTGGCCAAAGTATTGGAGCTTCAGCTTCAGCATCAGTCCTTCCAATGAATATTCAGGACTGATTTCCTTTAGGATGTACTAATTGGATCTTCTTGCAGTCCAAGGGACTCTCAAGAGTTTTCTCCAGCACAACAGCTCAAAAGCATCAATTCTTTGGGGCTCAGCTTTCTTTATAATCCAACTCTCACATCCATACATGACTACTGGGAAAACCGTGGCCTTGACTAGATGGACCTTTGTCAGCAAAGTAAGGTCTCTGCTTTTTATATGCTGTCCAGGTTGGTCACAGCTTTTCTTCCAAGCAGCAAGTGCCTTTTAATTTCATGGCTGCAGTCACACCTGCAGTGATTTTTGAGCCTAAAAAAATGAAGTCTCTCTGTTTCCACTGTTTCCCCATCTATTTGCCATGAAGTGATGGGACTGGATGCCGTGATCTTAGTTTTTTGAATGTTGAGTTTTAAGCCAACTTTCTCACTCTCCTCTTTCACTTTCACCAAAAGGTTCTTCAGTTCTTCTTTGCTTTCTGCCACAAGGGTGGTGTCATCTGCATATCTGAGGTTATTGATCTTTCTCCCAGCAATCTTGATTCCAGCTTATGATTCATCCAGCCCAGCATTTCGCATGATGTACTCTTCACATAAGTTAAATAAGCAGGGTGACAATATACAGCCTTGATGTACTCCTTTCCCATGTTGGAACCAGTCTGCTGTTCCATGTCCGGTTCTGTTGCTTCATGATCTGCATACAAATTTCTCAGGAGGCAGGTCAGGTGGTCTGGTATTCCCATCTCTTGAAGAATTTTCCACACTTTGTTGTGATCCACACAGTCAAGGGCTTTGGTGTAGTCAATAAAGCACAATTTCCTGGTGGCTCAATGGTAAAGAATCCACCTACCAATGCAGAAAACGTGGGTTTGATCCCTGGGTCAGGAAGATCCCCTGAATACTGGAAACCCACTCCAGTAATCTTGCCTAGGAGNGGGCTTTGGTGTAGTCAATAAAGCACAATTTCCTGGTGGCTCAATGGTAAAGAATCCACCTACCAATGCAGAAAACGTGGGTTTGATCCCTGGGTCAGGAAGATCCCCTGAATACTGGAAACCCACTCCAGTAATCTTGCCTAGGAGCCTGGTGGACAGTGGAGCCTGGTGAGCTGCCAGTCCATGGGCTTGCAAAGAACTGGACATGACTTAGCAACTAAGGGCTTCCCTGATAGCTCAGTTGGTAAGGAATCCACCTGCAAGGCAGGAGACCCTCGTTTGATTCCTGGGTCGGGAAGATTCCCTGGAGAAAGGAAAGGCTACCCACTCCAGTATTCTGGCCTAGAGAATTCCATGGACAGTCCATGGGGTCACAAAGAGGTGGACACAGCTGAGCCACTTTCACTTATTTTATTGAGGCTTCCCTGGTGGCTCAGAGGGTAAAGCATCTGCTTGCATTGCGGGAGACCTGGGTTTAATCCCTGGGTCGGGAAGATCCCCTGGAGAAGGAAATGGCAACCCACTCCAGNGAGAGTTGGACTATAAAGAAAGCTGAGCACCAAAGAATTGATGGTTTTGAACTGTGGTGTTGGAGAAGACTCTTGAGAGTCCCTTGGACAGCAAGGAGATCCAACCAGTCCATCCTAAAGGAAATCAGTCCTGGGTGTTCATTGGAAGGACTGATACTGAAGCTGAAACTCCAATATTTTGGCCACCTGATGCGAAGAGCTGACTCATTTGAAAAGACCCTGATGTTGGAAAAGATTGAAGGCAGGAGGAGAAGGGGATGACAGAGGCTGAGATGGTTGGATGGCATCACCAACTCAATGGACATGAGTTTGGGTAAACTCTGGGAGTTGGTGATAGATAGCGAGGCCTGGCGTGCTGCAGTTCATGGGGTCGCAAAGAGTCGGACACAACTGAGCAACTAAATTGAACTGAACTGAAGAGGAGTCTGGCAGGCTACAGTCCATGGGGCCACAAAGAGTCGGGACATGACTTAGCAACTAAACAAGAATAAAGTTAACTTTAGATTTTAAACCTAACATTAACTTTTTTTACAGGTATCTGAGATGAGCCATTATTGATAGATGTTCCTTATTCTGCTAGTATTTGAATCAGCAGGATCAACCATATGGCATTTTTAGTGACTGTAGATAGGCATCAAAAACATGAGAGGAGAGACACTGAGAGATAGAGAATGAATGAGAAGAAATGTGGTGTGTTTGTGTGAGATAGATTTGGGCTTCTTTCTCTAAGTGTAGTTTTAGGAACGATTCTTTATTCTTGTCTTTCTGTCACTGCTTCCTTATCTTTATAGCTCTTTCTAAGTACTAGGAGTTGAAAACCAGAGGGGCAGTCAAGGTGACCTAGAATTGCTGCTCCATTTTAGCAGATCAGGAAGAAAGGTGTTTTCAGTTGACTCATTACAAAATGGGGTGGGAAGGGGTTAAAGTGTAGAGCAATCCAAAGCCTGCTGTTACTCAGCTGCACCAGCAGAAGCAGATGTAACTTGTTCCCTTTCCCAGCCAGTTTGCCTCATTCTTTGGCTCTCTGGAGACAGCCTGCTTTTGCTGGTGCAGCTGACTCTGGTCCTTTAGGGATGGGCTGCTCCCTAATTATTGTTGATTCAAGAAGGGAGGGGGTGGTGGGAAATTTTTGTTTTCATCCGAGAAAAGGTCATTGTTTTCCAAACAGAATTTTTTTTTTTTTTACTGTATTGGGTCTTTGTTGCTGTACAGGCTTTTCTCTAGTTGTGGCAAGCAGGGGCTACTCTCTAGTTGCAGGCTTCTCATTGCAATGGCTTCTCTTGTTAAAGAGCACAGGCTGTAAGGGACACACATTCAGTAGTTGTGGCTTCAGTAGTTGCGGCTCATGGGCTCAATAGGTACATGGGCCTAATTGTTCCACAGCATGTGGAATCTTCCCAGATCTGGGGTTGAACTGTCTCTTCTTCATTGGCAGGTGGATTCTTTATCACTGAGCCACCAGGGAAGCCCCAGAAGGAATTCTTGCTAGGAAATGTAGACATTTAATCATGCCTTAGTTCACAAAAGGCTGGCTTCTAACTGTAATTGATACAAAGCCTAGCTGCAAACAGGCATAGTTTTAAGTCCCTAATTCCTTTCCCTTTTCCATCCTGTATCTAAGATACTTTAAAAAGTAGTCTTAAAATTGTGGGAAGTTCTTCATCTTTTCCCTTATTTTTCCCTTTCTGTTTATGTTTTCCAAAAGGCAGAGTGGAACTCTGTTCATATTACTCAGGTATTTTATTTTATTTTTTCTCAACTTTTTATTTTGTGTTTTTTTAAATTAATTTATTTATTTTACTTTACAATATTGTATTGGTTTTGCCATACATTGACTTGAATCTGCCATAAGTGTACATGTGTTCCCCATCCTGGATCCCCCTCCCACCTCCCTCCTCATCCCATCCCTCTGGATCATCCCAGTGCACCAGCCCCGAGCACCCTGTATCATGCATCGAACCTGGACTAGCGATTTGTTTCACATACGATATTTTACATGTTNAGTGTACATGTGTTCCCCATCCTGGATCCCCCTCCCACCTCCCTCCTCATCCCATCCCTCTGGATCATCCCAGTGCACCAGCCCCGAGCACCCTGTATCATGCATCGAACCTGGACTAGCGATTTGTTTCACATACGATATTTTACATGTTTCAATGCCATTCTTCCATATCATCCTGCCCTTGCCCTCTCCCACAGAGTCGAAAAGACAAGACATCTGTCTCTTTTGCTGTCTTGCATACAGGGTTATCGTTACCTTCTTTCTAAATTCCACATAGATGCGTTAGTATACTGTATTGGTATTTTTCTTTCTGGCTTTCACGCTGTATAATAGGCTCCAGTTTCATCCACCTCATTAGAACTGATTCAAATGTATTCTTTTTAATGGCCGAGTAATATTCCATTGTGTATATGTACCACAGCTTTCTTATCCATTCATCTGCTGATGGACATCTAGGTTGCTTCCATGTCCTGGCTATTATAAANCCAAAGTACAGTTCTCCCATATAACTTCTTTTGAATGGAACTGTATTATGCTCCCGATTTCTGATCTTTCCAGTCTCAAAAGAAAAGAAAAAGAAAGAATAAACAACAATAAGAACAATAAAGGGAAAAAAGAAGAAAACCAACTCTGAACTGAGTATTTTAACTTTTCTTATTTCGATTTCATTACTCTAGCTCCTTTCCTTAATTCAATTTAATGTTACAAGGGACTATAAATTGTTCCTTTATTGTGCCTTTATCACAATGTACTATAAATGTGCTTAATTTTTTATCTCTACCATGAGTTTTAACAAGTCCAGGAGGGCAGAAAGCATCTGCATTACCACTGTTGAATCATCTATATCTAGCTTAGTACCTGGCTTCTATAAATGCTTCATTAATACTTATTGAATTGCTGAATAAATGGTTGTTTCTTGCTGTAATCACCATATTTTTCTGACAAAAGTACTCTCTGCCACTTACCCCCCAGAGAGCAGAGATGGTGTCACATTCGCTTGTATGTCTGAAGTACACATTTGAAGAATGACTGAATAACCTAAGGCAGAACAGACCAAGCCACATGATTCACTGTTTTGTTGTTCAATACCTTTAAAAGAGTTGCATAAGCTTGTACATTATCTGAACCAAATCAGAGGATTTGGTAGGCATTCTCTGCCCATGAATAGTCTGGCTTGTGAAATACTAAATATCTAAACATTCCCAAGTTTCTAAATTGTAAACAGACTAAATAATTTGCAATCAGGAATTGTCCTTATTAGGGAGACTAGTGCTCAGAGAATCCCAATCCATACACTATTAGATTTGAGAAACAAATCATATGTTCATTTACCGAAGCCATGGTTTCCTTACGACATCATCTGAGATGAGTCAGGAGCAAAAACGTCATCAGTGTCAGAAATGCAGAAATGCTGGCTTCCTGCACAGTGGAAAGCTAGAAACGAGACTTAGGAGTCTAGACTTAGTGTGTGTTCAGTCTCTCAGTCCTGTCAGGCTCTTTGCCACCCCGTGGACTGTGGCCCGCCAGTCTCCTCTGTCTGTGGAATTTTCCCGGCAAGAATACTGGAGTGGGTTGCCATTTCCCACTCCAGATGATCTTCTTGACCCAGGGATTGGACCCGGGTCTCTTGCATCTCCTGCATTGGCAGGTGGATTCCTTACCACTGTGGCTCCTGGGAAGCTAAGAATCGAGATTTACTACCCAAATACTCCTTCCTTCACCTCACTTCCCTCAAAGGCACCCAACCAAGCAAAATTTGGTTATTTGGACAGTCTATTAAAAGCAAGATTTTCTTGTTTACACTTTCAAATATAAAATAGCCACCTACAGTAAATAAAGCCTGAGTCACAGTTAGGTAAACATCCTATTGTTAGTGAATCAATAAACACAGATCAGCTATATACCTATAAAGACTACTGGAAGGAATCTGAGATGCAGAATAACAAAAATTGGAGCTACTGTCTACTGAGCATTTGCTGTTTGCAAAACACTGTGGCAACTACAGTTAACCCTTGAATGAAGTGTGGCAAAAAGTTTGGGTTTGGTTAGAAATTAACCTTATTCTAGCCAAACTGTTTCAGGTTCCTGCCCTTGGGTAAATCATTTATCAAATTTTGTTTTTGAGGCAGAGGCAGATTTCAGCTGTGGTAGGCAGTTCCCCTACTCCAACATTGTTCAAGGGTCAACCATATATAGAATATCTTATTGAATCTCCATGATAACCCAGGAAGTGAAAGTAAAAGTGTTAGTCACTCAGTCGTGTCCAACTCTTTGTGACCCCCATGGACTGTAGCCCATCGGGCTCCTCTGTCCATGGAGTTCTCCAGACAAGAATACTAGAGTGGGTTGCCATTCCCTTCTCCAGGGGGATCTTCCTGACCCAGGGATCAAACCCAGGTCTCCTGTATTGCAGGCAGATTCTTTACCATCTGAGCCACACGGGAACCCAGGAAGTAGATTCTATTATTATCACAATTTTATAGGTAAGGAAACTGACACCCATAGAAGTTAAATAGCTTTCCAGAGATTGCACATTATGTAAAAGATGCGGCCTAGATTCGATTCCAAATAGAGGAAAAGGTAAAAACTCAAGCCAATCATTTAGCAGTTGAGCTAAGAAACAGAGAAACAAAGGACTTCGCTGGTGGTCCTGCGGCTGAGACAATGCACTCAATCCCTGGTCAGGGAACAGATCCCACATGCTACAGCTAATGACCCTGCATGCCACAACCATGCTCAAAGGCCCTGCATGCTGCAACCAAGACTCAGCACAGCCATGTAATTTAAAAAAAAAAAGGATAAGCTCTCCCTACTAGAGAAATATTAAGAAAGGAAGGATGGAAGGAAGGAAGCAACAATGAAAGGAAAGAAAAAGTGAACACCTTTGAAAGTTATTTTTGAATCAGGTTCTTTTGGAATTAATTGAGTATGGAAATCACGTAAGACCTTCAGTNAACACGCTGTCTTTATTGTAAAGTAGCTCCACTTGTGAATTGTTACCTGACTCTGAGACTCTGCCAGGAAAATGTATTGGGCTAAATAAGCAAGAGATTTCCCCAATAGTTTGTTTATCTTCTCATATCTCAAAGCAGGGTTTAAACAAGGGGATCACACTATGTCTACAAATTTTAGGATTCAATGGAAAATGTGGAAGAGATGAAAGAAAAGAGGACGAGACAAGGAAGGGGAGAAGAATTTTAAATTGCCATTAATGTATATCTATGTTGAAGGCTTAATATGAGTGATCCATCTGAAATTAGAAATAAATGAGATATCTACATTTAACCTGGTACAATGGTTTGGAAACAGCAACCCATTGGCAGACTAGGCACATCAGAATCACCTTAGTAGCCTTTTTAAAAATATAGCCCCAGTTGTCACCCCCAAACCTATGAACTAAGAATCTGCTGCAATAAGACAGATTATCTCCATTTTTCAAAGCTCCTCAGGTATGTCTGATTCACAGGAGACTTTTGAACTTCTGAGTTTGCAGACCCTCTTAGCATCTAGGGCCTTGTACCAAAAACAAGTGAGGACTTCTTACTCAGCGACATGCTTGGGGTGCTAGACCATCAGTGTTGGTCATTTCTACTGGATTTGGGTACTTTCCAACAAGGAAAAAAAAACTTTTTATAACTCAGGACCTGATGAGCAAAATGAGATAATGTTTAAGAAAATATAACTCCCTATGAGGGAAGGAAATCAGTATATATAATTTACTTATAGTTATCTTAAGTAGAAGTATGCACAATAAAATATAAATAATTGCAAGTATAAATGCCCTCCTCCCTAGAACACTGGTGAAGCCTTCAGCCAGGGCCGCTTAGGAGAAAAATCCTGTTCTCACCCAAGTCCAAATCTACATCTTCTTTTGCCATGGTCTTTACATCTAGGCAGGTCCTTTTCAGTTGTTCCTTGCGGTCGGTGCTAATACGCTCATCAGAAAGAACTCTCAGCTTTTCCTGTCTGCAATTACCCCAAGTTCATTGCTAATATACATGCCACCTTCTACTTAAGACATCAACTGTATTACTACCGCTCTTTATATCTGTACTCTTAATTGTTTTTCTACCAAAGACACTTCTAAAGGTACAGTTCAGTTCAGTTCAGTCACTCAGTCGTGTCTGACTCTTNGACTTCGCTGGTGGTCCTGCGGCTGAGACAATGCACTCAATCCCTGGTCAGGGAACAGATCCCACATGCTACAGCTAATGACCCTGCATGCCACAACCATGCTCAAAGGCCCTGCATGCTGCAACCAAGACTCAGCACAGCCATGTAATTTAAAAAAAAAAAGGATAAGCTCTCCCTACTAGAGAAATATTAAGAAAGGAAGGATGGAAGGAAGGAAGCAACAATGAAAGGAAAGAAAAAGTGAACACCTTTGAAAGTTATTTTTGAATCAGGTTCTTTTGGAATTAATTGAGTATGGAAATCACGTAAGACCTTCAGTTCCATGAAGTTCAAGCAGAACAAGAGACTATCCATGTGAAGGGGGATGAATGGGAATACAACCAATCCCAAAGAGGAAAGAAACGAGAGTACCGATTAATAATATTATCTGTTTCTCCCAAGGCCTATTCCAGAGAAACTGCCCAATTTTTCAAATTTTTGGTCAAGGGTTACTTTAAAACACTGGTCCTTGGTGGTTCAGAAGAGTAGATGTTTAATATCCTCTAAGCAGTTCCCAGGTGGTGCTAGTGGTAAAGAACTCGCTTGCCAATGCAGAAGACATAAGAAACATGGGTCAGTCCCTCAGTTAGGAAGATCCCCTGGAGGAGGGCATGGCAACCTACACCAGTATTCTTGCCTGGAGAATCCCATGGACAGAGGAGCCTGGCGTGCTACAGTCCATAGGGTCAAAAAGAGACACAGATGTATAGAACAGCCTTTTGGACTCTGTGGGAGAGGGAGAGGGTGGGATGATTTGGGAGAATGGCATTGAAACATGTATAATATCATATATGAAACGAATCGCCAGCCCAGGTTTGATGCAGGATACAGGATGCTTGGGGCTGGTGCACTGGGATGACCCAGAGGGATGGTACGGGGAAGGGAGGAGGGAGGAGGGTTCAGGATTGGGAACACGTGTACACCTGTGGCAGATTCATGTTGATGTATGGCAAAACCAATACAATGTTGTAAAGTAATTAACTTCCAATTAAAATAAATAAATTTATTTTTTTTAAAGAGTTGGGCATGGCTGAAGTGACTTAGCACATATGCAGCATACACGAGCATCTTAAAAGAGATAACTTGTTTATTAATCCTGTTGCCTTTGGTGGGTAACAAAAATTACTCAGCAAAGGCAGGTTTTTTCTTTATGTATCTACTGCCAAGAAGCCCCCAACTTATTATGATATCCTTGATTTCCATTAACACTGCCCCGCTCAGGAAACAAGGTGCCTAATCATAATCTCTTCTCTGGCTGTCCCTGGCAGGTAAAATTGTGTTCCGAGAGTCCTCATCCTGTAGTGAAGGCGGTTCTGTGTGTAGCTGGATGGAGCCAGCATCTGTTACTTGTTCCATCAAGCTCACCTAAGCAGTGGCACACAGTAATATACCTGCAATCTTTTCTTTGTTCCTCAAATGCTCTGAGGACCCAATTGAGCCTTGAATTTCCCTCTGGGAATTGGGTACTGGGCACAGATTAGAGACATCTTAGATAGCTTTCTTCATAGCAGGTCGCTCCCAGCAAAGAATCTTCATGCACAGCCAAGTCAGAACTCAGTCTCAGCTCCCAGGTGTCAACTCCGGTCTACACGGACGCTTCCCATCACAGTTCTAACTAGCAGACTCGGCTTTGCGGGGGGCAGGGGGTGAGGGGCGCAGTGTGTCCATGGCCAAAGTGAGAGAGTCAGTCACTCAGTCATATCCGACTCTTTGCAATCACATGGACCATAGCCTCCAGGCTCCTTTTTCCATGGAATTCTCCAGGCAAGAATACTAGAGTGTGTAGCCATTCCCTTCCTCAGGGGATCTCACCAATCCAGGGATCGAACTCAGGTTTCCTGTGTTGTAGGCAGATTCTTTACCATCTGAACCACCAGGGAAGCACTGACAAAGGCAGGAGCTAAAGTGGGAACTTAGAGCCAGACAGTCAAGGCCAGAAGAACAACTTGGGCCAGCAGAGAGAACCTGGAGTAAATGGGTCAGTTTCCAGAGGAGCCTGGCAGGCGAGCCCACGGGGTCGTGAAAGAGTCAGACACGACTTAGCAACTAAACGGTTCTCTGACAGTTAATTTCATGTGGCAGCTTGACTGGACCACAGAGTGCCCAGTGCCCCGTGTTCTGGGGTGAGAGTGACACTTAACTCAGTAGACTGAATAAAGCAGATTGCCTTCCCTAATGTGAATGGGCCTCATCTAACAACTGAAGGACTAAATAGAGCAAAAATGCTGATCCTCCCCCACTTAAGAGGGGGAATTCACAGAGGAGAATCCTCCGACTTGAGACTTGAACGGAAGCTTTAGCTCTTCCTGGGTCTCAAGCTTGCCAGTCTTAAGGCTGGAACGATTCCATGGGCTCTCCTGGTTTTCAGGCCTGTGGACTGGGATGGAACTAAGCCATCAGTGTTCCTGAGTCTCCAGTCTGCTGACTCATTCTGCAGACCTTGGGACTTCCTCACTTCCATAATCACATGCGCCAACTCCTTAGAGTAAACCTCCTCACACAGGTGCATGGACAGACGAGCAGACACAGGCATAGAGACATGGAGTATGGAAGAAACGGAATACCCAACAGCCTAAGACGCATGTATTCCATTGGTTCTGTTTGTCAGAAGAACCCTAACTGGTACACTCCCTTGGCAGCTCTGCCTCTCACACCCATGACCACTCCCTTGGACCTTATAACTTGACCTGAACTTCGGCACCCCGTTCTGACCACAACTTCCTATCCCCTCAGCTCCCCAAGTGCTTTCAGCCACCACTCCCTCTCTCTGACTCAGCAAGACCTCCCATCCTTGACCAGCTCGCTTCCGGCCTAACTGCTGAGGCTTCAGGTCCCTCCTGCAGCCTCTCTTGTCCTAGCTTCAGCTTCCTTGCTCTAGTCAGCCACGTTTCCCTGGTAAACCCCACCCATTGGCTCCAGCCCTGCCTTGCCTACCTTTCCCATGTGGAGAGCCAGGCTGCTGAATACTATTGAAGAAAGTCAGAAAAACCACACCTCCTGAAGCCCCTACAAATGGTGATTTCACTGGAAGAAACCAGCCTTTGGTTTCTCCTGCTCTGTGCCTAGCCACTCGTTCTCATTCTCTGGTCCGAACTGTTCTCTCACCTGCCTTGCAAGGCTTCCTTCCAGTCTCTCTCTCTATACTCTTCCTGGACAGTCTCATCCCCTGCCTCCTTCGCCTCCACCTGTCCCCTCATTACTTACTGCTAGGTTGGTTTCCTTTTTCCCACCTTTGTGCCTTTATGTACCCCTGTCCCTGGACCTCCGGAACCTGCCCTATGTCTGCAAACAAATACACACGTCAACACCTGGAGAATGCCTACTCTTTCTTCAATGCTTGGCTCACATGTTTTAAATGACTCAGGTCAGGCAATACCTTCTGCAGGAAACCATCCCTGACATCTGACCCCCCTTCGGTGTCCGTCTACGGTCACCTGTTAGCTAACATCTATCGCTGTGGCCCTTTTAGCCACCCTTCCCTTAGGAGTATCTTCACCTCTTTCTTTTGGGAATGACTGCTCTCCTACTCCCCATTCTGTGTGAGTCTACAGTGTGTGCAAGCACAGTTCGCTGCCCTCCAGCCACATTACCTGATCCAGATTATGATGATAACCCACGGCCCTAATGACAGTCATTGGTCTACGGAGTAGAGATGTAGCACAGGCTAACCAGTAGGGATCTTTGCCTTGAGTTGTTCTAAATGAGGCTAGAAGGGAAGGTTTCTCGTGTCTGGGGTCATGGAATTAGAAGGCTATGACACGAGGCTCATTTATGATCACATTCTCCACTAAATTCCTACTAAGGAATTCTAATATATTCTTAGAATACACTGGGCTTCCTCCACCAAAGCCTACTGTCTCACTGATTGGAGTTATCTATTTAGCAGATGGTCAACAAACGTTGTTGAATGACTCTTACTTTGGGTGTGGCTCACTTCTTAAGGGAATACGGAAATTGACTCCAGACAAACCCCACCTCTGGCCATACTTGGTTTTATGACGCATCTTGCTTTGACAGCAGAGATGGGTTCACTTTGTTTATTTGCACTTTTGGAGGAAGAATGAGCCTTCACACACTTTTTTTTTTTTTTTTTTTTTTGGCTGCACCCATGACAAGTGGGACATTAATTCTCTGCTCAGGGATCAAACCCCCTCCCCCTGCGTTGGAAAGTGGGGTCTTAACCACTGGGCAACCAGGGAAGTGCTCACATGCATCTCGAGGGGAGAATCTGTCCAAACCTAGAGACAGAAAGCTAGGCTATACTTGGCCACAGCTCAAATCTTTCCTTTAAAATGAAAAACCTTTTTGCACACGAACGGTAGAAGCCATTGAAGAAAGCAAAACAAGGGTTTGTTTGTTTATTGTTTAGACACTGAGTCCCCCGGAATACAGTGATCTGACTATGTAGCCTCTCTTCCTCCATAGCCAGATCTATAAATTAGAAATAACACTGTGTCCTGGCTGGTCTCACTAGAGCGTAATGAGGTCAGTTCTAGGAAATGCTTTGACGTCAAAAAAGTCAGACGAAAATTCAAAGAACTTTTATTAAAAAAGGTTTCAATTTGATCCAAAAACCTTTGATGCCTCCCTTGTGAGTCATGCATATTTCCCACTGACTTCCTATGTATCTCTATTATCAGCATTAAATATTTATTGTAAGTCTATTGAAATACAAACTTATCCTCCCAGCCTTCAGCCCAAGGTGATTTCTAATGACTACTAAGTTTTTATGATGATGTTTTAAATTCACGTTAATAATGGAAGAATCTAATGTTAAATTGAAGGTTATTATAATTGGTCTCCTTTCAAGGTAACTGAATGCTGAAAAGATCTTTTTTTCTTTTATCATTCTTTCCTTAATTACATGAGAACTTTACGTTAATTATTGTTTAGACTTTCTAGAGCACATTTGTACAGGCAAATACAATGTTGTTGCATATGGAAGTCATCGTGATTTACTGCCTTCTCAGCATTCACTTGTATGTCTAATATACAACTCAGATTTCACATATCCCCCCAGCATGACTAACAATCACTCCTCCACACCGCTGCTCTTCCTGTAGTCCTCCCCAGTTCAGTTACTGGCAGCTCTCTTTTTTTAATTGCTTGGATCAAAACCTTGGGGTCATCCTTGGCTTCTTTCTTCTTCTCACACTTCACATTCCATCAAATCTTGTCAGCACCACTCTCAAAATATACCGCAAATCCGCCCCTAGCCTGGCCCCACTGGCTCTCACCCTTCCCCAGAATCACGGCAGCAGCCTCCTACTGGTTTCTCTTCCTGCACCTTTGCCCCTTGGGTCTCCATCCAGCACAGCAGCAGAGTGACTCCACTGGGCAAGTTAGAGCTCTTCCTGCACTTCACCGCTGCCCTTTCCCACCACCCTGCCCAATACGCAGAGCAGAAGCCCAACCCAGTCAATGAGCACGAGGACCTTTCGGAACTTTCTGGTCCTCCAATTCCCAGACCTGCTCTGCTCCTTCTTCAGGACTTTGTTCTCTGAATCCTGTCTGCATCCTCCTCCCCCAGATATCCGCCTGGCACCGCCCTCACCGTCTTCCGGACTTACCCAAACATTACTTTCTGAGTGTGGCCTTTTCTGATAACTTTATCTAAAATTGCAACTCCCCATCTCCTATCCATGCTTTCCCACTTCCTGCCTTACTCTCCTACCCTCTTTTTTTTTTTTCTTTTGGCTACACCACATGGCATGTGGGATCTTAGTTCCCCAGAAGTATTAGAAGCTCAGTTGTGCCCAACTGTTTGCAACCCCACGGACTGCAGCCCACCAGGCTCCCCTGACCATGAGATTTTCCAGGCAAGGATACTAGAGTGGGTTGCCATTTCCTTCTCCAGAGGATCTTCCCGACCCAGGGATCAAACCTGGGTCTCCTGCGCTGCAGGCAGATTCTTTACCAACCGAGCTACCAGGGAAGATCCCTAGTAGTTCCCCGGACCAGGGACCAAAACCACGCCTCCCACATTGTTAGCCAGGAGCCTTAACCAATGAACCACCAGGGAAGTCCCCCTCCTTCCCTCTTCAACCCTGTTTACAACGGCTTGCTATAATTTGTAATGTAACATTATTTAGCATCTAACTACCTCCCTAGGATGTAAAACGCAGCAGGCTCAAGGGGGCAGATGTCTTTATCCCTTTTTATTCACTGTCTTCAGTGTCTGACACAGAGTGGGGGCCCAATAAATATCAGTTGTCTTAAAAATATACAAGAAAACCTTTAGGTCTCTTTGCTATAACACCAGGAATGACTCCTCTGCTCTTAAACCCCTGTCTCGTCAAGCACAGTCTTCTTTTCCTAGTGGACATTTCAGACCTTGAGAACAGAAGAGCAGCTGTGGCTGAGGGCAGCTGTGTGGGAAGTCAGATGGCGCTTCGGCATACGTGTGGTCCCTCCCGATGGCTCTGAGTCTCTGTTAGGCTAGCACAAACCCCAGCAACTTTATGGAGAAATAGGAACACCCAAGCAGGCCATACATGCCAGTGAAAACTTCTCAGGGGAGATGGCTCCAGGACCAACTAAGATTCTGTATTGATTATTGACTAGAAGGGAACCCACCTCCAACTCACAAAGGATGAATCCAAAAGCCTTCAGATTATCTCGAAGGGAATGCTCATCTCGGGGCCCTGGTGGTAAAATGAAAACGAACTGTCCTTCCGTCAGGCAGCGGCCACCATCTGACTTTAAACATGCTGGATTATCAGATCTTCTGATTTTCAAGAAAAGTCAGACTTCAGATCATGAGGAATCCCTCAAATGTAAAAAGCTGGTCCCTAAATTCAAATTAAAAACCACCACCACCATATGCGAGGAGCCAAACAAAACAGCTTCTAACTGCACTCAACTGGATTTCAACCTCTGCCTTACAGGCTGGGGAAAACTAAACCCAACTCTGAAAAGAGAAAACTAGAAAATTTGAGCTTCTGCTTTCATCAATCTTCTATTAAATTCCTTTCCCACAGGAAACTATCTTTGCAATCTTCGTGCGCAGGTCAGAACGCTCAGCCCTAATGGCTTGACACTCTCATCTTAAAACTCAAACCCCTATGTGAAACTGTTCCTTCTATCTTTTGACCTGCTAGGCAGAGCGAGTAGGGAATCCAGCGCCCACCTACCCTCTCCCCCCGACCCAGGCCAGGTTCACCATTGCTTGGCAGGGTCCTGAGCATCTGCAATGGGAGGAGTGGAGAATACCAAGAGTGGCAGCAAAATTCTCACCAGCAACAAGGAAGGTAAAGAGAATTCTGTAGCTACCAGAGGAGGAGCAAGTGGGGTAGCCTGTTTGTGTGTAAGGAACACAGACTCAGCTAAGAAATGAGAGGTTAATTATTACCAAAATCACTCAGTAGACTGAGTCGCTCAAAAAAAAAACCTGGGGCTATATCTGATCCATCTTTGTATTCTTAGGATTGATCTACTATATGCCTGGCACGTAGTAGGATCTCTACTGGTGGTCGGACAAAGGTAGAGAAATCACTTTTTTAAATCATACGAAAGGGAAAGGTTCTGAGTCCTATCATAAATTAGTGGCCGCAAAACAGCCCCAGGAAACTGTGAGATGAAATTTAACACTTTGAGGCAGCAGACTAACTTGCAGTGTCAGAAGCATAGATTTTATTGTTCTTCTTTAAATCATAATGGAAGGGGAAACGATGACAATTTTAAAACTAGGGCTCATATTTTATCACTTTTAAGAAGAAAAAAAAAAAATCCAGTCCCAACTAGGAGCAGGTAGAACAGCTGAAAACCCACAGGAATGTGAAAAAAAATGTTTTACAGCATTGTTACCCCCCAGACAGTTTTTTAATGCAATTATGTTAGCCAGCATCAGAGAACTGTTATTTGTTAGATGAAGAATATGTAATTAAAAACCACCATTCTGGAAGAAAGGCTTTCTGAGTCCTTTTTTTTTCTTTAACCTTCTGTGACCGGGCTGGCAATTTTTTCCTGTCTCACACCTACTCAAAACCCAGGGCATTTGTCCTTGATGCTGCCATGAATATAATTACAGTACAGTTCTCTAGTGTATCATTCAATCACAGCAGACAACTATTGATTTCTCTTTAAATTGGAATAAACATAGTTTTCTCTGGTCTAGGGATTGTTAAAATGCACTGAGAGACTTGGGTTTCATGTTTCAACGATGGCAACGTGGGGAGGTGGCGTTTGCTTTTCTTTGTGCTTTTTAATTGTCCTTTTTCCCTTTCCCTCCAAGAACTGATAAGCCCTTTCTGAGCTGGAAAACTCCATTGACTTGTTCTGACAAATTCTCATTCAATTTCACACTGGGTCACACACAATCAGAAGAAAGACATCCCCGTGACCACAGGGAGAGCGAGAAGGTTCAGGCTGCTGCACAGGCTTGGCTGAACCCGGCTTTTATTCTTTGGAGATAACTTCTAGGTACAAAATCTTTACTCAATGATCACAAAAGATGTTTTTTCCACACGTTTTTCTTTCAGTGGCAATAGTAATAACACCAAGTGTTTGCTTCCTTCTTGTTTATACAAAAACACGCTCTGGCTGTTGCTGCTGCTGCTAAGAGACCACATTTTAATGGCAAAGGACACAAGTGGGCAAATGAGAAGACGCGGCTGTGGCCTCACTGTGTCACAGTCCTGGGAAAGTCACACACCTTCCCTGGGTGGGCACAGGTTTTCTGTCTACAGAAAGGGGACCAAGCGTCGGTGGTTATCAAACTGTGCTCCATGAAAGTTTGGGGTGTAGAGATTGGAAAATACATTAGTCCCAGGACCCCCATTCCTACCACCACATTTTAGCCTCAAGTCAGTTCTTAGTTTATATATTGGATTTCCACATCAGATTTTCCTTAGAGAAAGGGTTTTATAGCTTTATAAGTTTGAAAAAAAGAAAATCTGTCTTTGCCTATTCTCTCCTTCCATAATTCTGTGACTTTTCCCTCTGATGATATACAGCCACAAGCTCCCACAATACACCTGTTCATGAGAGTGGACCACTGTACGAAACGGGAGCCTGGCGCATGCGTGACGCTTTTCATCAGTGTAATCACCTCCACTATCAAAACATGAATTTACTAAGCCTCATTCATGCACAATGCTACATGCGTTACTTATTAGCNGCAAAGTGCCTAGAGAAACTCTGCAGTAAAAGTTCTTTGTAGCTTTCACAGAGTAGAGAGTTTGACAGCTTAATTCCCTTTACAGGACTCAAGATTGACATCACATGAGAACATCTTAGCGTAGGATATTTGTCCTCACAAAACATTTATTTCAGGCTGCTTACAGTAGATTATTCAAGAATTGTTTTGAAAAAAAAGTTTTTTTCTTAAAGCTGATGCTCATATTTTGATAAGGAGGGGAATTCCCTTTATTTTCTGTTTATAGTCCCTGTCCATTTATCATAGCACTGGGTTGTCATGATAACCACCTCAAACAGCAAGTCTCCTTGACAATTCACCATAACCTTGGAGGATGTGAGATTTTTACACACTTTCCCTCCAAAATCTAGGATTTCAAGTTGTTCCAAAGAACTTTGTATTTTAGAAAAAAAAAAAAACTTCCAGCAAACTAGAAATCATCAAAGTAGAAAGTTTCACAGAGAACATTAACAGAAAGCTGCAAGAAAAACAAAATGAGAAATGCTGAAATATTGTTTTCATTTCTTTTCCCTTTTTTTAAGCTGACAGTGTAAACGGAAATAACTTAAGCAAGACAATCAAGTGAACCTCTTACCTCGAGCAACGATGAGCTTCAAAAACTGTTCTTTAAATACAGCCATTGGAATAGGGTTTTATATTTAGCTTCTGCTTCCCTCTGGGTCTCCTCTTCTGTTACTAATATGTTTTTTAAATGCCTAAAACCTTTCTTATTACCTAAGAATTCCCCCAGATTTCATGAATTAAAGCAAATGGTAATCACAAGTGCAAATGAGTAATTGGTAACACAAGCACCCATCTGTGCATGCAATTAACTGCCTTGAGCAAGTAATTGCCTGTTTTTACAAGAGCCTACTTAGAAATTTCAACTTAAGCATATATTTCAGTGAGTAATTCTGCCCTTAACACTAAAACTTTTACTTGGGACAAATACTTTTAAACACCAGCCAATCAATCATTTCAGTCTTAGAAAGGTCATAACCCAGGAAGCCATCCCCATGGTAATTGATCTGGTGAGTTTCACAGTTCCAGATGCACAAGAGCAGGGCATTTTCCAACAGAGCAGGCCATGTGTTCAGGAGAGCCCAACACAACTAATCCTCATGATGAGTGCTCTCTGCAACTTTAAATTTCCGAAACTTTTGGTAATTTACTAATTAATTCATTGAACAAATATTTGCTGAATACTGTACCATATACAAAGACCTCTGTTCTAAGCTTATGTCTATTCAGATTAGAATGAAAACATGGTATATTTTTCTCATAAGGAACTTAGAAGGCTTGAAGCTAATTATCCAAAACACAAGCAGGTTTGTACATCAAAGGCTGTAAAGGTGTACCTGTTACCTTACCAAGCCACACCTGCCTGACAAAACAATTGCAACAAAAAGGATCTTTGGGTCTGAACCTTCACCAAGCTGTGTCCTTGGCCTCCTACTCCATGAAATCAACCAGTTTGCCTCCTCTTTGCAAGGTGACCCGGTTTCCTTGACAGTCATAACATTTTTCTTCATCAGCTACTGACTGTGTTCCCCTGCCACCACCAGCTGCCAAAAGCCTTAATCCATAGCAGTTTTTGGTCCTGTGCCAAGCTGCTATTTCCTTGCGATTGCCAAAGGCTCTGTTGTTCCTCTCATCACTCCCCCTTTGCCTTTAAATATCACCTATATACTAGCAACTTCCAAATTGAGATTTTCTGCACTAACCTCCCCCAGAATCCCATGCTGATGTATCTAACTGCCTTGTCAGCATTGCCACTTAGGAATCTAATAGTCATGTCATACTACATTTCCTAAAACCAACACAATCCTGTTCTTCAAACCATTTCCCTGTCTTAATTACGGGAAGTCCCAAACTTTACAACATCCCACCCATCAGATAATCTTTTCACTCTACCATCAAAAGGATCCAAATTCCCCCCACTTCTCACACATCATTTCCACCCTGGTCCAAGCTGCCATCACCTCTTGTTGGATTATTCCAGTTGCCTCCCATCTGGGTTTCCTGTAGCCAACCCTCTAAAATTATCCTCTCACTCTGTCATTGGAATTGTCCTTTTATTTTAAAATAATTTTATTTATTTACTTATTTATTATTATTAGCTGTGCTGGGTCTTCATTGCTGTATGCAGGCTTTCTTTAGTTGCAGACGGCGGAGGATACTCTGCACTGTGGTACAGGGGCATCTCATCGCAGAGGCTTGTTGCGGGGCATGGGCTCTAGGTGCGCAGGCTCAGCACTTGTGCGAAACAGGCTTAGCTGCTCATTTTCCTGGACCAAGATCACACTGGTGTCCCCGGCATTGCAAGGCAGACTCTCAACCACTGGACCACTGGAGAAGCCCCAGAATGACCTTTTAAAAGTCATAGTGTGTCACTCTTCTGATCAAAATCCTCAGATAGCTTCACACCTCATAGTCAAAGCAGAATGCTTTTCAAGAATCTACAAGATCCTTCATCTCGCAACTTCATCTTTCTTTTATCGTCTCCTCCACCACCAACCCCCCTAGTCATTATGATTCAGCAGAGCCAGCTTCCTTATCACTGCTTGCCTACACCAAGTTCACACCTGTTCTCACTCCCTGAGATGCCCTTCCCCATGCGTCTCGCCCACTCCCACACTTCTTTCAGGTCTCCTTACAAAGAGCTCTTCCCTGAGTTCCAAGGTAATATAATCCATGCCCACTGCCCACTACCATGCTGCCTAGCCCCTTATCCTGCTTTATTTTTGTCTATAACCCTTCTTTTATATGATGCACAGTGACTTTCTACCTCCGTATTAGAACGGCAGCCCTCTATGAGGGCTGAAGTTTTGGTCTGCTAAGCTTTCTAGCATCTCCGTACTGCCACGTCACTTCACGTGTGAACGAATGAGTGAACAAATGAACATCCCTAGGGTGGAAGAGGCTCCTCTCCCCATCAAGAGTATGACTCTTATAAGACTTTCAAAATGGTGACCTTGCTGTCTCAGTTTTCCCTCTTTCCTGCAAAAAAAAAAAAACAAATGGGACAATGTCTCCCAGATTGCCACAACTTGGAAAGTTACTCTCAAAGATTGTAAGCCAGCATCCTAGGATGTAGTCTGGGTTCCTCAGACCTCTTCCCTCCAGCTGATGTCTTTGCTTCTAAAGGAAGCTCCCCAAGAAGCTGAGAGAGCTCATTCTTTGCGTCTTAACCTCAACATTCTGGTGCTCAAATTTCAGTCATCATTGTCTTCTTTTTCCCTCCCAGGCCAACCATCAGGTTTTCATGTGGTAAGATTCCTAATGAGACCAAATCTCCTGAAACCTGATTACACAAATGAGAAGACAGAATTTTGTACAAAGTAAAGTCTTTCAATCAACCTCTCACACTAACCTATCACCAGATTCAGGAAGCAACACCGCAGTGAACCCTGAGTTCAGAAGCTCAGATACTCGGTTTCTTCCCTTGAAAAATGAAGCACCATCTTCTTCATTAAGTAAGTGAAGATGCTGAGAAGGTGTGACTAAGTGCTTGGAAGAAATAAAAAAGAGTAAAATCTTCAGAATCCAACCACTTTTTTAAAAAGTGTGATTGAAAAGGAAACTCTCCCAGATGCTAAAAGGAATCTCTCCCAGATGCTAAAAGGAATATTTTTAATACATGAAAGTGTGTTAAATAGATTATGCTTTGCCAAAATCAGGGTACCATTCTTAAAGACTTAACTTGATTTGAGGGAAAGCTTCAACCATTATCAAACTTCAGCAAATGCTGAATAAATTCAGTATATGCCTTTCAAAAATGCCTCTTACATCTAAGTTAAAAGTTTACTGTTTAAAATTATGATTCAAAAGTTTAATTGGATAAGCATGTTACATATATTCTTTAATACTAATAAAATAGTCTGATACATTTTAAAGACAGATCTAGTAAATCACAGAGCACAATCTTGACATTCAACAAAATTTGAGGACGAAGACGATAAAGATAGGATAGAATGACCATCACCAAAAAATCAGCAAACAGTAAATGCTGGAGAGGATGTGAAGGAAAGGGAACACTCCTGCTCCGTTGGTAGGAATGTAAATTGAAATGGCCACTATAGAGAACAGTTTAGAGATTCTTTTTAAAACTAAGACTAAAACTGCCATATGACCCAACAGTCTCACTACGGAGCATATACCCTGAGGCCATAATTCAAAGAGACACGTGTACCCCAGTCTACAGCAGCATGGACATGGAGGCAACCTAGCTGGCCATCAGCAGACGAGCGGAGAAAGACGCTGGGGCACGTATACACACTGGAGACCTGGAAGGGAGTGAACGTGAGTCAGTTGAACCGAGGTGGATGAGCCCAAAGCCTGTTATACGGAGTAAAGTGGGTCAGAAAGAGAAAAACACATACTGTATATTAACACATATCTATGGATGAGCCTAAAGCCTGTTATACAGAGTGAAGTGGGTCCGAAAGAGAAAAACACATACTGTATATGAACACATATATGTGGAATCTGGAAAATGGTACTGACACACTTATTTGCAGAGCAGAAATGAAGACACAAGACGGAAAGAATGGACTTGTGGGCGCAGAGGGGGAAGGAGAGACAGGGATGAACCGAGAGAGTCGCCCCGACATAGATACATTGCCATGTGTGAAGGGCTAGCTGGTGGGCAGCTGCTGTATACCACAGGGGGCTTAACTCTGTGCTCTGAGACAGCCTAGAGGGATGGGACGGCAGGTGGATGGGAAGGAGGCCCAACAGGGAGGGGATATATGTAGGTAAATACATATATATATATATATACATATTTATGGTTGTATGGCAGAAAGCCTACATAGCATCATAAAACAATGATCCTCCAATTTAAAAATAAAGATGGAATGAATTATTAAAACAGGCAATATTCTATGTCATAAAAGTTTCTCTTCTAGAGCTTAAATTCTGGCCCTATGCATGAAAAAATGTAAATTGTTTTCCTAATCATAAAACGTTCTCCAAATGAAAAAATAAAGCTATCTAGGAAAAAAAAGAAGTAAGAAACAATAAGAAGTTCTTTTGTAATAATAACCCTATGGTTTCTGCTTCTGTGGTAGAAAATCAGTCGCATAAAAGCACAATTTACACGGGGTGCTCTGAGCAGTCAAATCACAGATTTTTCCCTTGAGTTTTGGCTCTACAAAAAGGACATTAAATAAAGTTCCACATGTTCACATTTTCAATTTAATTACCTCTTTAAAATGCTAGAATTTTTCAGCCACGTGGGATTCAAGTACATTTTCAATCACGTAGGACTCAGCATTTTAAATCATTAAATTCTCATTACACCTCCTATCCTTTCTATATGTAATATGATGTGTTTAACGAACTTGCCTAAGATCATTTTAGTCATAAAAGAGCAAAAACGAGAACTCCAACAGCAACTGTGCACACTAACTGCGTGACCTTGCAGCCTAAACCTCTGTAAGGTCCCTGTACAAGGAGAAGGTTGGTCCCAAAGATCACAAATCTCTTCCAGCCCTAAAAGTCAATGATTCCCTACTCTGGATTTTAGGCTTTAACTTTTATAACTCTATTGTGTTTCAGTTTAAGACTCTCGAAATTCAGTATCATTAGTTCACTCTCAGTGTACCTTAAAGATAAGCCCCTTAAGTTTTATATCAATAGAAATCCCCAGTCATTCAAGTACTTCTTTCTTTTACAATTTCTTAGAGGAACTTTTTGACATCAGTGAAAATGGACACTCTTTCTCAATAACCATACTATAACTCTATAATATTCAGTCAATTATGGATTGAATGTTTGTGTCCCTGCCCCCAAACACCGTACCATTAATGTGGTGGTATTAGGAGGTAGGACCCTTAAGAGGTAAGTAGGTCATGATGGTAGGACCCTCATAAATGGGCTTAAGGCCCTTAAAGGAGAAGACATAAGAGCTTGCCCTTTCTCCTCCTCTCTCCCCCTCTCTCTCTCTCTCCTTCTCCCTCTCTCTATGTCCCCTATCTGCCATCTGCAAATCAGGAACTGGGTCCTCACCAGACGCCAGCTCTGCCCACCAGATCATAGTCTTCTCAGCCCCCGTGACACTGAGAAGCGTCTGTTGTTCATGCCACCCAGTCTATGGTGATTGGTAAGAGCACCCCAAGTCTTGGAGAAGAGAATGACCACCCACACCACTATTCTTGCGTAGAAAATTCCGTGGACAAAGGAGCCTGATGGCCTACAGTCCATGGGGCCACAAAGAGTTGGACATGACTGAGTGACTAATGCAACAGCAAGCCAGCTAAGACACCTACTCTTCTTCAAATCATGGAGCCTTCTTCTTTGACCTCTCAGATTTCATTAAGCCAAACAATTCTGATTCTTTTTTTCTTTTCTCCATAGGTTGCTTTCCTACACTTCTGTAACTTCCCTTCACCTTTTAAATTGCTCGTTTCTTAAAAGCCCCAAGTAGCATGGTTTAAGACAGAAGCCTGCTTTACATTAAGTGGCAAGTTCCCTTGTTCTTCCTGCATATTAGGAATCTCTTTTTCATCTGAGGGAGGGAAAATGTGGTTGTTTTGTTTTGCTTTGTTTTAATTAAATGCACTCAGCTATATTATTGCTTCTTAGCTTTACTTCAACATCAACAATTCTGGTTACTTTCCGTTATCATCAGTAGTTTTTGTTCTCTGTTTTCAGAGCTTCAGTTTCCTCCAGAGGTAAAATAACTTATATCCAATGGTAGAACAAGGAGCTGGCTATTCTTTCCCTGTTATGAACTGAATTGTTTCCCCCCAAAATTCATATCTTGAAGCCTTAGCCCCTTCACTACCACAGAATGTGACTATAGAGAGAGAGCTTTTAAAGGGACAATTAAGGTTAAAAGAGGGCATCAGGGAGGGCCCTACACAACACAGCCGGTGTCCTTAGAAGAAGAGGAAATGTAGACACAGGCACTCATAGAGGGAGACAGAAAACGGCCATCTACCTGCCAAGGAGAGCGATCTCAGAAGCCACCAACCCTGCCAGCACCTTGAACTCAGACTTCTAGCGCCGGGGCCAGTGTGAGGAGCTCCGCCCATGGCAAAGGTCATGAGGAAGGAAGCTTGGCATACGCAAAGGCGTGATCAAGCCTCAGGAAACCCCCTGCTCCCGAGCATCTACCCCCCCAAACCAGAGTACTTTAGGAGGGCTCTCCCCCATAACCATTTCTCTCGGAGAAGGAGTTAACTTGCAGCTCAGTTAATAAAAATTCCTGGGCGTGACAAGAGTGTTTCAACTTACGAACTCTTGAAGGTTCTCTGGCCTGCCTGATCAGGTTTGTCCGGCCGCAAGTGATTGTTTACAACCCCCCAACTGTGAGAGGCACAGGATGCTTTAAAACTTTCTAAATACAGACTCTTTTGAGAAGTTAGAAGATCATTAGTATAGTATTAGTGGGTTGATTAGGAATTATATTGGTGAAAGGCTTTTTGATTTCTACTGCTACTTCCCTGCCCTGGGTGTGACAAGGGTGTCTCAGGTCAAACCTCTCTGCTGACAGACTGGCTTGTGTGACAACCTCTCAACCATAAACAGCACAGAGAGTTTGGAGTATTAGCATAGGGCTTTTCTCATTGTTGAGTCAATGATTGCCGCCAGGCCTCCATATCCTTAGGCACCTGGGAATATACTAATCAACGTATTGGGAATACAGAAAAGGAAATATAGTAGTTTTTGATGTTGGCAATACTGGACTTTGAGTTAATGGATTTTCTCTTTTGTTATAGATCACTGAAATTTGTTATAAATCACTGTGTCCTTGCTATGCAAAAATGTAACTTTATCACAATCTTAAGACTAAATAGATCTTATGGGAAACATTGGTGAAGGGTTTTCATTTGTTGGACTGATGTTTGCTGCTAAATCTCCATATTCCCTGCCCTTATAATGAATATAACTAGCATATAAGAGAAATAAGTATTAACCTTTAAGATTAATCATGTTAAACCTTAGGTTAAGTAAATTCCTTTCTTGATTATAACTCACTACATCCTCACCCTATAGGAATGCAACTCTATTTGGAGGGTGGTGCCTGATTTAAGAAAAAAATCACCCCTGGAAAAATAAGTTTTCTGATTAACTGACTGGTATCAGAAAGGGCCATAAAATGTCAGCAGACCTCATGGCCAGAAGATGATGTAAAAACCCATAAGACCTTTGTATAATTTTATGTGAAGCACCTGATTGTGACAAGGGTCAGGTCTGCTGACCCCCGTGTGACTCTGTATTCATCCCTATGTATAAGAAAAGGTATATAAACAAACCTGAAAAATAAAGTAATCGGATTAGTTTCTGGAAAGACTGATTCCCCCGTGTTGTTTCTTTCTTGCTCCCTGTTTTCCTGGCTGAATTCCCATCTGGTACGAGGGTACACACCAAGCCTGCTAACTTTGCCAGGGCTTCTAAGATAGGACCAGGGAGGCCTCAGTGCCTCCTCTCCTTCGGTAGAACGGAAAGATGCCTGTTGCCTACGTAGAAGGTGATAGGTATTCCACGTAAACCAAGTTATTCAGCCTTCTTTTTCTCCACTAATATTTCCTACTACACTATCCGTTTCTAATCTCTCTCTATATCTGTAATTGAATAAGTTTTTTCCAGGACGCCGATTCCTTCCCCACCGTCGAATTACCTTGGATTCACTGGGGCTGGACCCCGGCATTCTAGCTCTAGGACTGTGAGAAAGCAAGATTTTGTTGTTGTTGTTTAAGCCATTCAAGCTATAATACTTTGTTATAGCAGCCCTAGAAAACCAATGCAGGCCTGGTTATGACCTTGGAAGAGAGAATGATGACCCTGGTAACCATGGTAACTGCACACACAAACAAAACCAGTAGCTGACACGGTATTTACTATCTTCTCCATCACGTCTAGTCCCACTGGTGCAGTAGGACAGGCTCGGGCCTTTCACAAGAAGAGAAGCCCCTTCTTCAGTAGCTTAAGCTAGATCTCCAAGGCCTGTCTTTTTCTTTAAACCCAAAGAAATGCTAACAGCCTAGTAAATCCTAGGTAGGCAGCTAAAGAGCAAAAGATTTTCCTGAGGAAAAACGGGGCCAGATTTACTCTGACCATCTTTCTCCTAATCTTAGCCCCAGTGGCCACTCTACTGAGCAGAGAAGCCTACCATTTGAGCCTAGTATCAAGACCAGAATAATCCTAAGGAGAGAGGCTTACTCATCAGAATTTCATGAAATAGCTTAATATTTTGACCTCTTCGTTTTTCTATTTATTCACTTCTGGAAACATTTATTGAACAACTACTATATGTAAGGCTCTGCATAGGGGCCAGGGCTACTCATGCTAATAAATTATCAATATGTCAAAAAGCCATACAGAGTCCCCCAGGAAGCTAGAATATAAAGATTTCTAAGAGAAGAGTGAAAAATCACAGAAATGAGAATTTTAAGATTCCAAAGACAAGATGCCCTACTATTCCGGGAAATCCAAGCAAACATACCACATTGATTGGGCAGAGAACTCAGACGTGATGGGCAAACTAAAGCCATGTGATGCCTCACAGAGAGAGAAGATAAAGGAATTTCTCTTCCTCCACCTCCTTCCCTCTGTGGCAAACATGCTGATCCATTCCTTGGCAATCCCCCCCAAAACAGACACCATCAGTGCAGCCAAATTGTGTTTTTAAATGTGTTTCCATTGTTTGAAGCATCTAAGGCCACATAATCCCTGTTATTTTCTTTGAAACAGTGTCCGCAGGACAAAGGGACTCCAAGGCCACACTGAGCTGTTAGCAGCTCCTCTCTGCTGTCTGGGTAAAGGGGGCTGGAGGCGGTGGCGGCCGCTCTGGTGGCAGGGGCACCCACCACGAACACCGCTGCTTTTTCAGGCGGGGCTGTGAGAGGATGGGGCGGACTGCTACAGGAAGGGGGACGGGCCTGAACCCACTCAAGAGAGCGCCTCAAGGGCAGTGGTGTTCTCTCTGCAGGCACGTGATCAGGAACAAAGGAATCTTTATTCATCTCTTTCTGCTGCACTGGTTTGCCTTTTATTCCTTATAAGCAGCTGAGAAAGACCATGAGCAGCCCTTTTAATCAGCTGTGGAAGAGATGAAAAGGTTCAGAAGAGAGAAGCTATCATTTCTAAGAAGGGTTTATTCACACTGTAGAATAATCTTTAAAGAAAAAAACTCTACAAGACTGATCTTTTAATTATAGAGGAATAAATACATCTGTGAAATCTACCAGTTTCACTTTGCATTAAATACTCTCGCATTTAAAAGCCAGATACACAGTAAACAAAGATTTCCGTTTGGAAATGACTTCTCTCCCTAGTGTAAGACATGGCTTCCAGCTCACCGGCTTTTCCGCCCCACCCCCAAAACCCAGTCACTCACTATTTGAGAAACAGCAGGGACAAAAATACATAACATCTCAGAGATCGGGTTTTGGGTTTTTGTACATGTTGTTTGCCACCATGCACAGTCTGGACTCTCAAAACGTCAGATCAGATATCAATTATCTGTGACTAATATTAGGATCACGCTATTTTACAGGGTACTTTTTAGTTTATTCAAAAATTCCAACACATTATCATCCCATGCACAAATCATATCCCAGCTCTGGCTAAAGAAAACAAGAGTCCTGTCTTAGAGTTTGTGGAGTCCCTCCACCGCACTGGTGATGGGCACAGATATTCAAAAACCATCTATTGACTTAAAATGTCACTGTTCACAACTCGAGGAACTCCACCAACCAAAACATTTAAATCGCGGTCTCTTCTAGTTCCTTTTAGGCTAACAAGTGAAGGAACAGAGCCTAGCTGGTTGTGTCTCTGTTGATTTATATTTTATAGGGTTTCTCTTACTAAGACAGCCCAGAAGCTATTCTCCCTCCATACACAAGTGGGCCAGGGTTTTCGGAATCCTCTTTCCCATTTCTGCTATTTCTGGACCTTGAGTCAGCTCTCCTCTTTGGGGAGTTCACAGACTGCTACAAGTTTCCTTTTCAGGAAATCCATTTCTATTTGAAATTCTCTCTCCAGGGG
>SJYV01007193.1:836383-914373 GCA_006410875.1 Neotragus pygmaeus
GGGTGGGGGAGAAGAAGAAAAATAGCTAAAGGGAAAGAAAATCCTATGTGTTCTTAAGAACTATGTCTTTTCTGTCCATTTTTTTGGTAATTTTTCATATTGGTGTCCTTCTCTAAATAGAAGACTATTTACACTATATTTTAATATCACTTCTTTAACTTCGCAAATGGAGAAGGAAATGGCAACCCACTCCAGTATTCTTGCCTGGAAAATCCCATGAACAGAGGAGCCTGGCAGGCTACAGTCCACGGGGTCACAGAGAGTCGAACACGACTGAGCAACAAAAAAACTTTGCAAGTACACAAAGATGCTTTAATTCATGATGTTTAGACAGATGACTTCCCAAAGGTAGGTTGATTCTTTCCATTATTCAGCGGGTTCTTATTCTGAAGCCTTCTCATTTGCATCTACTGACATCTGTTAACCTGTATTTTGAAAGTTGATGCCAAGTTTTGGTTCCTCCTGTTTGCAAAATCATCTTTTCCTCAACTGTTCCTGGGGTGGGAGGGTCCTGGAGCTCAGAGTGATACTTCCTCTACGATACAACTATGTGCCCTGGGATGAGCGTCTTTTCTGCCCCCATTGTTCACTATTCTCAGAGTCTTCCCTGAACATTCAGGACCCCTGCTCTAGGAAACATCATCATTTCAAAATAATCTCCTAACCAGCTTCCAGACAAGTTTCCTTCCAGTTTCTTCTAAAATTGTCTTCAAAAACGTTTTATAGACTAACCCACCCTGTTTTAATCTAAATAAGAAGAGGAAGAAGAGAAGATAATATCAAGAAATGCTCTCTTTACAAGGGGAAAGCATGCTTATCTTACATGTTGTAACGTGGCTCCTTCAGCACTTCATAATGCCTAATGGCTGGTGAGGGAGACTCAGAGGCCATCGCTGGGCCAAGAGTGCCCTCTGTTTGACAAGGTGGCCTCAGTTCACAGCCCCTGATTCGTTCCCTCCATCTACACTCCTATGTTCTGACCCCTGCCTGCCGCCAGGTAATGAGTCACACTGACCTCTGAGGGAGGTATAATCTCCTGGGACAGAATGGGCTCCACTGGCCCAGAGGAATGCTTGAGAAAAACTCGTTCATGGTCAGCACTGCAATATTCTTAATAATAACTTCTTACACTCTATTATGGGCTTCCCAGGTGGCACTAGTGGTAAAGAACCACCTGCCAATGTAGGTAGACGTAAGAGACACAGGTTCGATTCCTTGGAGAAGGGCACGGAAACCCACTCCAGTGTCCTTGCCTGGAGAATCCCGGGACAGAGGAGCCCGGCCGGCTGTGGTCCACAGGGTCACAGAGAGTCGGACACGACTGAAGGGACTGGGCATGCACGCACATTATATTATGTACACTTGCTTGTAATTGTATTTTCCCCTCTTAAAAGGTGCCTCCCTAAGAGGATGTCCCCTTCTTGAGGGAAAGACTGTTCCATTGATCGTGGCTTTCCCAGGGCCTTACACATATTGAGTAGATGCTCAATAAATAATTGTTCATCTTCGTTTATTGTTGCTTCTTTACGAAAGCATCAGGAGTTCTGTCCAGGTACTTTAGAGAAAGAGAAGAAGGTACTGAACAAGCCTCACTCACAGGAATAACATTTGATAGAATAAAGCAATAGGAGAGTGTCCTCTGGAATCTTCATAGGAAGAAAACCCTGAAACAGGCTGAGGAGGGGGGGAATAGTTGAAGAGAGGGGAAACCACAGGCCACATGCTAATTGTAAGAGGTACTGGCTTAATATGTCACAGAGTACTGGCCTAAGACAAGAGCAGACATCCAAACGCCTTCCTAGCGCACAGAGCAAAGAATAGACCCTTAGTGAACTATACTCAATATTTTGTAATAACCTATAAGAGGAAAAAAATAAGAGAAAAGAATCTGAAAAAAACCCCCAGATATATATACATGTATAAATGGATCACTTTGCTATTCACCTGAAACTAAAACAGCATTATAAATCAACTACATTTCAGTTTTAAAAAGATTTTTTTAAAGACTAGACAAATTATTAAGGGCCACCCTTCGTCAGCATACTCGCCTATATCACAAGCTTCCCTAGGGGATTAATGGATATGGGCTATCAGCCTCATCTCCTTGCTTTCCCTATGCTCAGGGAGCCTGCTNACCCCAGATATATATACATGTATAAATGGATCACTTTGCTATTCACCTGAAACTAAAACAGCATTATAAATCAACTACATTTCAGTTTTAAAAAGATTTTTTTAAAGACTAGACAAATTATTAAGGGCCACCCTTCGTCAGCATACTCGCCTATATCACAAGCTTCCCTAGGGGATTAATGGATATGGGCTATCAGCCTCATCTCCTTGCTTTCCCTATGCTCAGGGAGCCTGCTTCTCCTCCCCTTCTCTGTAGCCCTGTAGACATGCATTCCTTGATGTAGACAGGATGCTTCCTTATCCAGCACTTTTCCTTCCTTTGAAAGATAACCTATCACTCAGAATGGCCTCTTTCTTACAGCCTCATCACCACCACTGTCACGCTTGCAGTGGAGACTTAGGTTTCTGCCTGTTTATCCCCCACCCGTAAGCACTGAGACAGGCCTAGACTTTACTGACCAGGGATGCCCAAGGAACTCATTCAAATAGCCAAGATTTGGCAAAGCCAGAGCAGCATCTGCTTAGATGCGACTGGCGACCACTGGCTCACCCCATGGCTTTCAGGAAATAAAAAGGAATCTAGTAGAACCAAGAGTCTCAAGCCAAAAAATCGCTAGCTAGGATTCCGCGTGTACTCCACTCTCTATTTTACAAACGGACTGTCCAGTCCCAGGGTTGTGACCAACCCAGCCTCTGGGAGTGAGAAGCTGGGAATTACCGCACCACAGTGGCAATTCGGTGCCAGCTGCGTGGGCTCCAGCTTCATGCATTTTCCTTGGGATGCTCAGAGACTCTGCGGAGACTAGGGAGATCCTATCGGAATTTGCCAGGTGTGCTGGCACTGGGCAAAGCAGTCCTGCCGCTGGCCTCGACTCCATCCCCCTTCAGCCAGAAGATCGCCACTTTGCAGATATTAGAGAAATTCAAAGATGGCAGACGAGATGGTGGACGTGGAGTACATCTCTCTCCATGGACACATCAGGAATATACCTTCAAATAACCTGGATTTTCATCTCTGGCTTGTAAGGAATCTCATGGACGATCCCAGACGCTTCCTTGTTGCTGCTGCTGCCACGATGAATTGTCTGTTGCTGCTGTTGGGTTGTTGAGTCCTGTCCAACTCTCTGCCGTGATGAATAGCTATATTTATTCTTATATAAATATTTATATATTTATTCTGTTGTCTCCATCTGCATTAAGTTCATTTGGTGTGTTCTGGGGATCAAGCAAGATAAAAATATAACCAAAAGAGCTTGTACAACCCTGAGGCTATATTAAAATGACAGTCATTTGCTAGAACAATTATGGTCTAAAAAGCATGGCACTCTGGCATCCGGTCTTAGATTTGAATCTCAGCTTTGTTGAAAGATTTTGAGCAAGTTGCTGAAACCTCTGAGTCTGTTTTCTTATCTTTAAAAGAGGACAATATTACCTTCTTCCTCAAATGGTTGCCGTGGGCTTGTAACTACTCTATCTACACGACCTCCATTCACAAAATGGTCCCTGGTTCTCCCTTCACTTCTCTCTGTCAGATCCGTGAGCTCCCTGGTAACTTGGAGTGAAATCCACTAGCCGAAGGAAGATACTATACAAGTTCTGTTGGTTGTTTCAAACTATATTTAACTGTATTCGATTCTTAACCAACTGCAGACTGATTTCTATCAGATTCAATGAAATTTCTTTCAGAAAAGCATCTGTACTAATCTGTATGACTTATGTAAAGAATAAGCATTTAAGTTTAAAAAGCCAGTGGTTCCCAACCTGGCTGCACATACTGTGGAAGCACATACATGCTTCATGTGAAGACTGAACATATATGTACATACATACATATGTGTATGTGTACACAGATATCTCCACATATATTCATAAATATCCAGCATTGCTATTTCAAGTGCAGAGATAAATGCAATTGATAATGAAATGTAAGTTTATTTGAAAGCATGACAATTTATGAAAGCATTTATCATTGTATACTTTCTCAATCATTTGTTAATATGTAGTGATTCTAAAATTTTAATATAATAGCATTTTATCAAATCTCAGCATTGATATTATTAGTAATGTTTGATTATTAACAATAATATTCCATCACTTATTATATGTCAGACGCCTTTCTAACAACTTCAGGCTCAAGACTCAAGAAGTGTGCTCAGCTTTGTCCGGCCCCATAGACTGTAGCCTGCCAGGCTTCTCCGTCCATAGGATTTTCCAGGCAAGAATAGTGGAGTAGGTTGTCATTTCCTACCCCAGGGGATCTTCCTGACCCGGGATTAAACCTGCGTCTCCTGTGTCTCCTGCATTGGCAGGTGGGTTCTTTACCACTAGCGCCACCTGGGAAGCCCTCTAACAACTTAACGTATATTAACTCATTAAATTCTCACAATGAGCCTATGAGGCAGAGCTATTATCATTTCCAGTTTACATATTAGGAAACTAAGGCACAGGGAGGTTAAGTAATTTATCATGGAGCTAATAAGAGGCAGAGTTGAGATTCAAGCTCAGGCATTCTGGTGCCAGAGCCCAAGCTCTTCCACATAAGTAGTTGAGAATTCAGCTCTGCAATAATACACTGGTGCCACTGTTTATGATCAGAAAATTGTATGTGACCTTGACATTGATTTCATATTCTATGGAATCAGGCATATTTCTAACTGGGTACAGAGCAAAATGTATATGCATACTCTGGCTTATATTTGACCAGGGACACAACCAAGAAATCTATGATAAGTGCTTTATGAAAAAACAATAAATTGAAATAATAATAAAAATCCTTCATACTGCCTGGTCTGCCTATATATTCCTGCCCAAGGAGGTCATGTGGACCAAAGTCAGTTTCCATTCACAGTTTCTTTTGATGATTATGTTGTCACTATCTTGTTGCTTTCATCTTTCTCTGCTTCCATTAGGAAACTATTAACAGTTTTCCAATATTTGCACTGTTTGATGACTTGCTAAATTAAAATGTAATAACAACTATAACAACAGAAGCAAAAACTACTAAGGAAGTTAAATTCTATAAAAATAGAAGGATGTATTTCAATTTTTTGCCTCTGTACTTGAGTTACATTCACATTCACACCCATGTTCCATTTCACTGAACATTTAAGAACATTCAAGAACATTCACTGACTCTCTGCCATGTCCAGGAATTGTGTTTAGAGCTATAAATATGTGAATAGAACTAGAATAATCTAAACCCTTTAAAGAACAGTCTAAAAGATTCTAGATGGTCCATTCACTCAACTTATAACTGCATTGCCAGGCAGAACAGAGGGGCAAAATTCTATACGCGTTCTGAGCAGGGAGAGATGACCAAGAGAATGAGTCATTGGACAGGAAGCCTCCTTGTGACTCTTTCCCAAGGGCTCACTCACTCCCAGAGCCACCTAGAATCCCCATGCAAATCAGAAAGGCAAGACCTCATGGGGCCCCCTTGACTTCAGAGGACCACCTTATCTCAGGATACAAGGTACAGTGGTGACCCTCTTATTCCATATTCTCACTGATCTCTACTTCCCCCAGCTTCTCTCTTTCTTTGATCTATTCAACTTTTTTTTTTTTTTTGCTATCTTCTTTCATCATTCTTCTTCTCTTAAGGTACGTTATTTCCTAGGAATACTTCCATAAGGTGACTAATGTCATATTATCTTAATGCTTGCTACAAGAAAGTGGTATTTTCAACTCCGTTTCCAAATTATGAGAATTTATGATATTATAATTCCCCCTTATCTATGAGGAGTATGTTCCATGACCCCCAGAGGATGTCTGAAACCATGAATGGTAACAAACCCTATTTATGCTTTTTCCTATAAATACACACCTATGATAAAGTTTGAATTATAAATTAGGCACCGTAAGAGATTAACTAATAAAATAAAACAATTATAACAACATACTGTAATAAAAAAATTATGTGAATGTGCACTCTCTCTCAAACTACTTGATTTCACTTTACTCTTTCTTCTTGTGATGATGTGAGTTGATAAATGCCTGTGTGAGAAGATGAAATGAGATGAGTGACAGATGCACTCTGATATACCTTGAAGCTACTATTGACTTGGGGTGAAACTCAGAAGGAGATTTATCTGCTTTGAGTGATCTTGGATCATTGATGGTTGCAGGTCAGGAGCAGATGATGTCAATAGTTGGGGTACCTGGGCAGAAAAAGCAACATGGTGTGAAATTTCATCACACTACTCAGAACAGAGCTGCAGTTTAAAACTTATGAATTGCTTGTTTCTGGAATTTTCCATTTAACCTTTTCAGACCATGATTGAGCAGAATAACCAAAACAGCAGAAAGCAAAACCACAGACAAGGGAGGACTAAGAAGACTCTTGAGAAGACTCTTGAGAGGCCCTTGGCCTGCAAGGAAATCAAACCAGTCCATCCTAAAGGAAATCAGTCCTGAATATTCATTGGAAGATCTGATGTTGAAGCTGAAGCTCCAATACTTTGACCACCTGAGGCAAGGAGCTGACTCATTGGACAAAATCCTGGTGCTGGGAAAGATTGAGGTCAGGAGGAGAAGGGCGACCGAGGATGAGATGGTTAGATGGCATCACCAGCTCAATGGACATGAGTCTGAGTAAACTTCGGGAGATAGTGAAGGACAGGGAAGCCTGGCGTGCTGCAGTCCACGGGGTGGCAAAGAGTCAGACACAGCTGACAGGCTGAACAACAACTGTACTTGAAAACTGAAAGTTCCATAAGCATTAAAATTTCTATATTCGATGGCCTTAAAACATCCTTTTTTTGTCCTTCTGAGTTAGAATATGAATCAAGGATGTTGAACAGCACCAGGTCAAGAATGACTTTGGAAGAAGTAAGGAATTTAAAGAGTGGTTTGAAGAAAGGAAAAAAGCAGAAACAATAAGACAATCATAGGAACTCTAGCAGCACATATAGGATACATGGGCTCTTCGGGGAAACATCATCCAGACATAGGTATACTTGAAGTGAACAGCTACACAGGCACTGATCTGTGTTCTTTCCTCCATAAATTTTAGAATTTTTGCTTTTCTCTAGGCACTCTAATCATCCTATTAATTCCTTTGCAAATCTTACTTTTTATGGAGCCCCAGTCTTTTGAGCTAAAAATATTTTGCACCCAGGAGTACAAGGGCAAATGTTACATTTAGTTCAGAGAAATTTTCCAGTTTTACTTTCTATGTTTTGTTTGAGAGGACAATGATGCTGATTCTTTAACAAACTTGATAAGGTGTGCTTAGGAAGTAATTCTCATTGTCCTTTGTTTTGTGTAAAAGACAACGTGTTCTAGTTGAGAAGGTCACCTGAATCATAGAAGACACCTCTGTTCTAGATCTCACTTTCTCACTAATGACTATCGTGTTGAGTCATTTCACCTCTCTGGGTTCAGTTTTCTCATTCATATTTAACACACAGAAGGAGCTTTATAAATATTTGTTAAGAGGATGAATTAATGCTATTTACTACCTTAAAAGATGATTGTGAAGAGCTCAATTTTTAAGCTCCCAGATATGTCTATTTTACTTACCACTGCGTTCCTTGGCATAGTGCCATGTACATACCAGAATCTCATCAAAACATAGTGAATTAGTGAAAATTAATAGATTCTATAATAGCTGCCATACTTTACAAAGTTACCAAGAATAACAATTTAGGCTCACAGTGAAGATGAATTCTGTTGATTATACTCATCACTGTATCTCCAATACCTAACTATCTGGCATTTGTAGGTGTTCAATAAATAATTTTTTATTAAATCATTAATGAATGCTCAATGAAAATGTATATAAAATTATTTCAAAAAGCACAAAGCACAATATCTGCACTAGTTATTAATAATCTCTTTCTTCCACACACCTACACCAACAACTTCCATGACCTCATAAAGGGACGACTTCCATGAGATATGATGATTTAGAAGAGGTGATATAGAACCTTCTAACTCACATCTGGATCTCAGGTTGGGAACAGTCATGTGGTAAAACTCAATATATCCCAAAGATATGCAGTGACATTTCTTACATTTCTTAAGAACATAATCAAGACATTATTCTTTAGGTATATCACATACTGGATCTTCCTAGGCGGCTCAGTGGTAAAGAATCTGTCTCCCAATGCAGGAGAGGCAGGAGACATGGGTTCCATCCCTGAGTTGGGAAGATCCCCTGAAGAAGGAAATGGCAACCCACTCCAGTATTCTTGCCTGGAGAATTCCATGGACAGAGGAGCCTGGTGGTTACAGTCCATGGGGTTGCAGAGTCAGATAGGACCGAGTGACTGAGCATGCATGCATATTACANGAAGAAGGAAATGGCAACCCACTCCAGTATTCTTGCCTGGAGAATTCCATGGACAGAGGAGCCTGGTGGTTACAGTCCATGGGGTTGCAGAGTCAGATAGGACCGAGTGACTGAGCATGCATGCATATTACATAGTACATTTGCAGTTGCAAACAACGAAAACCCTAGCATAAAATGTTCTACACCACAAAGAATACACATTAACTAGGCTAGATAGAGAAGCCATGTGTAGAAGTAGAACAGCTTCAGAATGGGTAAAGTTTAGGACTCAACATTATTGTCAAAGATATAATTTATCTCCTTCTTTCAGCTTTAACATCCACTGAGATACCCTCTAGAGCTGGTTCCTCTAGAGTGAAAAAATGTCTCTCACAGACCCAGGCATTATTAGATAACACATCTAGTGGAAGAAGGGGAAAGGGAAATCTTTTCTTGTAGCTTGGTCTTATCAGCAAGAAAATCATTCTCAGAAGCTGCCTTCAATTCTTGTGGGCTAGAATTATGTCATCTGTCCACTCCTCAACCAATCACCATCAAGGGAGATAGAACCATTATGGTGGGCTTAGACCTGTTGGGTTTTATCCCTGGAACTCAAGATAGGGGAGTCATCCCTAAGTTTCATGGGAGCTCCCAAAGTGGCAACAAGGAGAAAAGAGACAGAGGGCTTGGCAGTTAGATGGGCAAGAGAGTCTGCCAAAGAGAGAAAGTGTTGTGCTTTCAAAATTCCCGTTAAATGTATCTGATTAAGATTCTGTAGCTTTAAGACTTCAAAAAACTATTCTGTCTTCAACAAAAACTCAAAGGAAGGCAGCTAGAAAAAATTTTTCTAGTGGATAAAATTGCTCAGAAATTGAAGCTACTTCCATTGTATAAGGCATACCTCCTCCAGAGGCTCTCAAACATCAGCGTCCTTAAATACAGTAAACACCATAACTTTATACGTACTTCACAACCTTCAGTGAAACAATACTTATTACCTTAATACCCATGAGCATACTCTGTTTTCTATTCCATTCTATTTAACTTTTTAAAAAACTATTCATCTCAATCCAAGAAACTGATTTCAGGACCCAGTAATGGGTTGCAAGCCGCTCTTTGTTTCAAAACACTGCTTACTCAAGGGTCTGGCAAGTCTCATTTGTTTATTGGTTTTTGTGTGTGGCCGCGCCATGTGGCAGGTGGGATCTCAGTTCCTTAATCAGCGATGGAACCCCCTCCACTACGGTGGAAACACAGAGTCTTAATCACTGGGCTGCCAGGGAAGTCCCTCACGCTGCTATGCAAACATGATATAGCATGATTTGTTAAAAAGCAACAGTGACATTATTTCAATTAACTCTGTGAGTATCCTTAAACCATGTTTATAGCTCAGAAACATACAGCATGAGAGATTGGNTGGAAAAGACTCTGATGCTGGGGGGGATTGGGGCAGGAGGAGAAGGGGACGACCGAGGAGGAGATGGCTGGATGGCATCACGGACTCGATGGATGTGAGTCTGAGTGAACTCCGGGAGATGGTGATGGACAGGGAGGCCTGGCATGCTGCAATTCATGGGGTTGCAAAGGGTCGGACACAACTGAGGGAATGAACTGAGCTGAACTGAACTGAATATATTCATAAGTACTGGGATTAGGACATGGACCTATTTAGGAAGCCATAAGTTTGCCTACAATAAGTAGCTTCATAATTTTGTTTGGGATTCCATTAAATATATGTTAAATGATCTTGAAAGAATGAGCATGTGTGGACTATTTCATGTGCATGTCCATCAGGGAGGTACAGTTCAGACTTCATGATCATCTGGTGACATTTTGAGGATTTCTTTAGTAGTTATATGAGATTCCCTGTTTACTTAGATGGTAAAGAATCCACCTGCAATGCAGGAGACCCAGGTTTGATTCCTGGATCGGGAAGATCCTCTGGAGAAAGGAATGACTACCCACTCCAGTATTCNATTTTGAGGATTTCTTTAGTAGTTATATGAGATTCCCTGTTTACTTAGATGGTAAAGAATCCACCTGCAATGCAGGAGACCCAGGTTTGATTCCTGGATCGGGAAGATCCTCTGGAGAAAGGAATGACTACCCACTCCAGTATTCTTGTCTCGAGAATTCTATGGGCACAGGAGCCCGGTGGGCTACTGCCCATGAACTCACAAAGAGTCAGACACTACCGAGTGGCTAACAACACTTTTAGTAGTTTTATAGACCCTATCTCCTTAATTGTTCTCCACAAGTTTCCCTTTTGGGTGTTGCTATTGTAAACAGGACTTTGCTTTGCTCTGCTCAGATTCCTCCCTAGTACATTTTTCTAACAAGTTATTGTTTGATGTCCTTAATTCTTTAGGAAAATTTATTCCCTAATGTAATCTTGATTTGGCATCCACCCTACAAGGAGAAACATATGCTGGCAATATGTGGTGCTGCGTGAATGCAGCTCCCAGGGAATTAGCCCAGCTATGCCATATTGAGAATCTCCACTTTCATTATTTATTTGAAAAGATGCAAAAATGCTGAGCACTGAGATGACCTTCAATGCTTATGAAAGGTTGCTGAATACCGTGTTTGACCTAGTTTGCTCAATGTCCTGAGCAGAAGGACACCCAGCAGTCCAGGAGCTGCCCTGGCAGAGGGAAGTGGCATATGGGCCTGGGGTGGGAGAGGCAGAGCTTTGTTTAGGGACCCTGCACAGCCCCTGTCTCCAAATGATTGATTAATTTCTACCTCAGCAGTTTGCAGTTTGCGATCCACCTCCTTTTAAGTTTGATATTCACTTTGAAAGCATTCTTGTGATGCAGAGGAGGGAGCTTAGGATTGGGAAAAGGGAGGCTTCGTTCCAGCCTTACGAACTTGGTTGAGTCCATATGGTCCTGAGGAGGTAATGTGATTCCTCAGGGGATGAGTTTTCTTGCTTGTAGTAATGGGAGTTGGATGATCTATCAGTCTATAAACTGATGGAGATCTTGAAGATGACAAAAATCCATTTGAAGAAGAAACAAAGTACTAATCGTTTTAGTTCCCACTCTTCTCTCTGGACATTGATTCTACGGTGACACGGAGGAAGCAGAGCTCTTTTGGACCTGTTTTCTCTAGAAGTATCTTTAATCTTGTGAGCTAATTCTCATCTCAGCCTAGGAGCTGTTGCAACATCTCAGCAGCCCCTGCTGTGAGTAGAGATGGTGGGAGCTGACATCCTTCCTAAATGATAGGCATATAGAATTAAAAACACATTGGTCTTGTAAAATTTTTAAAAATAGGGAAATCTCGATGTGGGTATGTGAAAATCTATCATATATTATTGTGAAATAAAAAGTACAATGAAAAACTAAAAACAAACAAAAAACCACATTGGTCTTTTGACACTGGATCCCCCAGCCTCTGTTCTGCAGGAAACCTTTGCTTTTCAAGTCCAAGAGGAGAAACCTGACAGGCATGTCTTCAGGACCAAATGAAGCCTGAATGGATTTGGCCTTTCCCAGGCAATGCTTCCCATGGATCTTGTTGATATTCACCCCTCCTACTCTGTGTGTGCATTGACATGTCTTGATAGCATGTCTCTTCATCAGCTACAGTTCCCCTTCCCTTGCAGATCAGGGGCTCTGATGTCTGAGGGGCAGGCATTGGCCAACGGGATCCAGAGAGTGCCTTGGAGACTGGAGGGAGAGGGACTGCATGATGGAGGAGGAAATCTGGAGTATTGTGGAGAAGAAAATGGAGACAGCAGTGCTGTTGTATAACCATAGCTTTTGAAAAGACACTGCAGTATTACAGTGTAGTGTAGTGTAGTGTATGTATGTATGTATGTATGTAGTGTATGTATGCTGGAGCAGGAGGAGCCCTCAGCTGGAGGGACCGGAAGGAGAGAGGGAGGGGCCAGGGCCTCAGCTGCCAGGCCAGATCAGGTTTCCAACCACCAGATGTAGCAGATGATGGTGGAAGGGGTGGCCTGCCTTCCCCCAACCTGTGAGCATGGGTGGGATCAATTTTATGTTTCCTTACCATCATTTCAGTTCAGTTCAGTCACTCTGGGTCGATCAGTGACCGACTCGGAGTCGTGACCTACTCGGTCAGTCGTGACCAACTCTTTGCGACCCCATGAATCACAGCACACCAGGCCTCCCTGTCCATCACCAACTCCTGGAGTTTATCCAAACCCATGTCCATTGAGTCCAACCATCTCATCCTCTGTCATCCCCTTCTCCTCCTGCCTTCAATCTTTGCCAGCATCAGGGTCTTCACAAATGAGTCAGTTCTTCGCATCAGGTGGCCAAAGTATTGGAGTTTCAGCTTCAGCATCATTCCTTCCAATGAACACCCAGGACTGATCTCCTTTAGGACCTCCTTGCAGTCCAAGGGACTCTCAAGAGTCTTCTCCAACACCACAGTTCAAAAGCATCAATTCTTTGGTGCTCAGCTTTCTTTATAGTCCAACTCTCACATCCATTACATGATCACTGGAAAAACCATAGCCTTGACCAGACGGACCTTTGTTGACAAAGTGATGTCTCTGTTTTTTAATATGCTGTCTAGTTTGGTCATGACTTTTCTTCCAAGGAGTGTATTAAACTGAATGGAGGAATAGGCAGATGTGTATAAGAGACAGGGCCACCTCATGCGAAGAGTTGACTCATTGGAAAAGACTCTGATGCTGGGAGGGACTGGTGGCAGGAGGAGAAGGGGCCGACAGAGGATGAGATGGCTGGATTGCATCACCAACTCGATGGACATGAGTTTGAATAAACTCCGGGAGTTGGTGATGGACAGGGAGGCCTGGCTNGCACTTTCACAGCATCATCTTTCAGGATTTGAAATAGCTCAACTGGAATTCCATCACCTCCACTAGGTTGTTCGTAGTGATGCTTCCTAAGGCCCACTTGACTTTGCATTCCAGGATTCTGGAATCCTGGAATCTGCATTCTGGCTCTAGGAGGGCCTATTACCACAGGCATATTATTATTCCTTTGCACTTTTCATCATTTTCCATTTTTCCTGCATTTCTTGGGGACTTCTCTAAGGTTCCTGTTTATTTTTACTCCATGTTAAAATAATTTTTAAAAATCATATTGAAATTATACATTTTCCTAGTGAAAAACTAGAGAAATTCTGAAATGTCCAAAGAAGAAATTTAAGATCTGACATCTCAGATCTTTCTCAGAGCCAATTTGATATATATCTTTCCAGTCTCATATGCCAATGCACATATATGCTTTTCTGACTGTTTTCCCCTGCCACTGATTATTGCTGCTTACTATAGAGTTGTAGTCTTCAACCTAAGCCTATGTATGCATAGGTTTCATACAGATAATGAATTCTGTGAAATCACTTACAAATTTTTATGTAGGTAAAAATGTGCTTTCTTCTTAAGAAGGAAATTGGCTGCTTTTATCATATTCCCAAAAGGATATATGACTTAAGGAAACAGTTAAAATTCTCATTTAACAACAGGATTTTTGATGGTTGTATAATATTCTACCATATTAACTGATCTTGCTATTATAAATTATACTGCAACATTTATAATTAAATCTTTTCATTCTTCTTCAATAATTTCTACACATCCTCAGTGACCTTCATCAAGACATCAATGATCAGTTTTGGATTAGTAGGTACAAATTATTATATAGGATGGATAAACAACAAATTCCTACTGTGTAGCACAGGGAACTATATTCAACGTCCTGAGATAAACCATAATGGAAAAGAATCTAAAAAAGAATAAATATATGTATATGTATAACAGAATCACATTGCCATCTAGCAGAGAGTCACACAACATTGTAACTCAACTATACTTCAATAAGATAAATTTTTAAGAAAAGAAAACAATATCTTATGGACATTAAAAAAGAAAGCTATCAATGACTGTAAGGGTAGTGAGGTCACTTGACAATACCCCCCTTACGCTGATGCCAGATCACTGGAAACTGCCTCTGGGAGAACTGTCAAGTCAATATTCTGCCTGCCTAATTGTAGTAACTCTGGAAATAGAATCTAGCTGAAGAGAACATAAAATCAACAGAGATAAGAGTGACCAAAACATCCCTGCGGTAGTTGGGAGGGTGAGCGCTTGCAGTTAGAGTTCCTGGGTTCACATCTCGACTCCCCCACTTGCTGTGTGTATGACCTTGGGCACACACTTCCACGTCTAAGCTTCACCACAGCTTGGACTGGACACCAGGAGTTTGCCTTCCTGTTGCTTGCTGGGTAGTTTCAGGACTCTCAACACAATATTTTCAGACTCCCCTACATAAAACAGTAAAGCGCCAAGGCCCTCCTCCACACCCCCTCTCTGTCTCCCTTTTCATGTCCAACTTCTTTTTGTTACACGTCTCATATCTGACGCATGATATATTTGTTTTCACCTGGCTTCTCTCACTAGGATGTAACCCCCACAAGCACAGGACTTTGGCCCTTTGTTCTCTGCTTCAGCGCTTGCACCTTGAGAATAAAGAACAGGGTCACTGTGAGGACTGAATGATTCAAGGTGTCTATAAGGGTGTGTTAGTTTCCTAGGCTACCGTAACACAGTACCACAAACCAGGGAGCTGAAACAACGGAAATGGACTGTTTCACGGTTCATAAGCCTGGAAGTCCCAACGGTGGCGGGACCAGGGACTGCGAGGGAGACTCTACGGCAGGCCCCTCTCCCAGCACCTAGTGGTCTTCTGCCACCCCTGGGGATCCTTGGCACGCAGACGCATCACCAAGTCTCTACCTTCACCCTCAGTGGCCTTCTCCCTGTGTGTGTATGTTGGTCTCTGAATCCAAATTTCCACTGGATTAGGGCTCACACCAATGACCTCATCTTAAATGAATCATCTGCAAAGTTCTTGTTTCCACATAAGGTTATATCGATCAGCACCCTGGGTTAGGACTTTGACATTTCAGGGGAAGGTACAACTCAACCCATAACAAGCAGATAGCAGGACTTCGCTGGTGATCCAGTGGTTAAAATTCTGCCTGCCAATGCAGGGGACGGAGGTTCTATCCCTGGCCCAGGAAGATCCCACGTGCCGCAGGGCAAATCAGCTCTGCACTGTAACTACTGAGCCCGCGCCCTAGAGTCCACCGGCAACAGCTACTGAAACCCGCGCACCCTAGGGCCCGCGCTCTGCAACAAGGGAAGCCTGTGCGCTGCAACTGGAGAGTAGCCCCTGCTCGTTCGACCAGAGAAAGCCCACGTGCAGCAACGAAGACCCTGTGCAGCCCCAAATAATAAGATAAACTAAGTAATGTTTTTCAGAAAGCAGGTAGCCGAGCACCCAGCACTCTGTTGGCACTCAAAAACTGTTTATCCTACTTAAAGGCTCATGTGATGGGATCATTAGCTTATCGAGAAAACTATGTTCTGTCTAGTGTGACAGGTTCTCACAAGTCACTATGACATACCTTCACTCTAGGGAGACGCTAACTGGACTTGCAGTAGCCCCCATTCCCTCAGGTCTGAGTAATGGCCTAGGGGGTTTTGCAGACAAGAAAGGAGAGGCTAAAATGCAGTGACTTGAGCAAAGGTTTACAATAAGTTAAAGCAAAAGCCGGACTAGAACCCAGCCTTTATCACTCCTGGCTCCTTGCCTCCTTTATATAAACCTATCTACATAGGTTTAAAATAATAATTACAATTATGGACATATTTTTAAATAGGTTGATTATAGAATTTTTTGCTCATGGATTAGTCCACCTGGATAAACAAGTTACCTATAAATATAGTCAACTGATCCTTGACAAAAGAGGGAGGGTAATACATGAAGCAAGGCAATCTCTACAACAAATGGTGCTAGAACAACTGGATACCAAAAAATGTAGGAAAAAAATTAATATAGACACAGATCACACACCCAACACAAACATTAACTCTAAATGGATCATATTCATAAATGTAAAGATATAAAACCCTTGGAGGATAGCACAGGAGAAAACCTAAATGCCCTTGAGCATGGTGAGGCCCAAAGACCCAAACCATGAAAGAAATCATCGATAAGCTGAATATCATTAAAACTAAAAACTCCTGCTCTGTGAAAGACATCATCAAGAGAATCAGAAGACAAACCACAGACTGGGAGAAAAAAATTGCAAAAGAGATACCTGATAAAGAAGCATGATTCAAAATGTCCAAAGATCTTCTAAAAATCAGTAAGAAAACAAACAACATACTTAAAACATGGGCCAAAGACCTTCATAAACATCAAAGAAGTATACAAATGGCAAAGAAACATATGAAAGGATGCTCCACACATCACTTGTCATCAGAGAATAGCAAATTAAAACAGTGATCAGGTACCACTACCCAGCTTTGGTGGTGATGGTTTAATCACTCGGTTATGTCCAACTCTTTGCAAGGCCATGGATAGCAGCCCACAGTAGACTCCTCTGTCCATGGGACTTCCCAGGCAAGAACACTGGAGTGGGTCGCCATTTCCTTCTGCAGGGGATCTTCCTGACCCAGGGATCGAACCTGCATCTCCTGCATTACAGGTGGATTCTTTACTACTGAGCCACCAGGGAAGCTCCAGCTTTAGAATGGCCCACGACCAGAACGCTAACATCACCAAATGTTGATGAGGATGTGAAACAACAGGAACACTACTCATCACTGGTGGGCATGCAAAAGCATACGGACTCCTTGGAAGACAGTCTGGTGGTTTCTTACAACACTGAACATGCCCTTACCGGATGATACAGCAATCACGCTCCCAGGTATTTACCCAAAGGAGCTGAAAATGTATGCCCACACAAAAACCTGCCCATGGATGTCTACAGTAGCTCTCTTCATAACTGCTAAAGCAGATCTCCAGGCGACCAGATGTCCTTCGGTAGATGAATGGATAAGTAAACTGTGGTATATCCCAACAATAAAACTTTGTTCAGTGCTAAAAGGAAATGATCTACCAAGCTATGAAAAGACATGAAGGCAACAAATGCATATAAGTGAAATAAACCAATCTGGAAAAGGCTACATACAGTATGATCCCAACCATACAACCTTCTGGAAAAGGCAAAGCTATGGAGATGATAAAAAGATCAGTGTTTTACCCAGGAGGGCAGGGAATGATGAATAAGGTAGTAACAATACCCTATATGATATTATATTGATGAATATATGTCATTACATATTTGTTCAAACCCATAGCAATATACAACACCAAGAGTGACCCCTCAGGTAAACTGTGGACTTGGAGTGATTACGACTTGTCAGTGTGCCTTCATCCCTGGTAAAACATGTACCATTTCAGTGGGTGATGCTGAAATGAGAGAGGTTATGTATATGGAGAGGAAAAGAGTGTATAGGAAATCTCTGTACCTCCCTTTCAAATTTGGTGTAATCCTAAACTGCTTTAAAAAAATAAAGTTATTATAAAATATATTGAGACACATCTTACCAGAATTAACTTTCCTATTTTATCAAATCTAAGATTTCATCTATTGGGAGTGATACCATTATTTTTTATCCACCACCAAACAAACAAACAATCAGAAGACCATTGCCAATTAAGGTGTGACATATGTAATGAGGAAAAGACCTCCCAAATTCTCAGGTGCTAAAGGGTGAAAATGTCTGAGTCACAAAAGCTACAAAACATAGCAACATAGCCCCTCAGTCTTTGGACTAAACATTTCACTGATACAAATTCTCTTCCCTAGACTGTTTCACTGTAACCCAGTTTGAAAGGACGGGGGAAGTAAGTTTTAAGACCCAGAATTGCTCATCTAGACCCCCTCAAACGACCTAACACATCCTCTTGTCATTCCTATCAAAGCCATGCTTGCAGTTTAGGCCTCCGAGAACAAGAGGCAAGCCGCAGGAAAGAGCATTCTGGATCAAAGAGATGAGAGCAGGGAAGAGAAGATCACAAAGGGATTCTCTGCCAAGGCAAACAGAGACAGACAGAGGGAAGTGGGAGAATGACCCTTCCCTCCGAGATCCTCTGAAGGAAAACCACAAAGAATTCATCCGCCAGGGTCTGGAGCTGAGACAACAGCTGAAGAGGTATGATGAGTCCCACGCGGGGGGTCGGAAGCCGCGAGGTCTGCTCGGCTGTCTGCAGCCTGGCGCAGGACCTGAGCTGCCTCTGGCTGGTGTTTACAGAAAACTGGTGAGGGGCCAGTTGGCTGCCAGGGGTATGTTTCTGTATCATTTATCACACACAAAGTGCTCTGCAGCTGGAAAAAGAGTCATGATTGTGGCAGTCAGTGAAGGCTGGCCACGGGACCAGCCTTCCCCTGTTTCTAGTCTCAACTCCTCCCCCAAGAGCAAACAACCGGCCAAAGCCCCGCCGCCGGTGAGAAAGGCACGGGGAGGCGGCGCCGAGGATGGTTAGGCTCGTAGAGACCCTTGCCAGCATCATCATCCACCGAGTGTTTACTCCACACCTGCTATGTTCTAGGTCTTGGGGATAGAACGGTAAACAGGACCGCACATCGCATTCCAGGATTATTCACTTGGAATGACTCTCCTAGGCTCTTTCCATCTGCTTCCAGTTGCAAGAGAAGGAACCCGCCAGTCTGACCCTTTGTTCAGTCTCTTGAGCTGGCTCATGCGCACTCACCAGCTCGCGTTTTTGCTGCTCCCCTCCCAGGCTTTCACGGGATGGGTCATGGGAAGGCCGGCTCCACAGAGCGCCCAGGAAAACCAAGAGCCCAGCTAAGTGAAGTCAGCGTTTCATCATAACTTGGGAACATTTGGAAGCAGCTCACAGGAGAAAAAGGAAGGAGGACAGATAAGAGGGGCAGGATTGTTACTAACAAGAAACAGTGCGGCCTCACATCTTCCGATCATGTGCGGAGTAAGTCGGTGCCGTTTTCTTGGGAGGATAAACACTGATGGCCATTCAAGCTGACAGCGGGAGCTGGAAAGTTGACATTTACAACAATGCTCCATGCAGATCAAGGCACTTGCCCCCAGAAATGGAATTTCATAGATTTATCCTTTGAAAGGCCATTTCTCTGACTAGTCTGGGTCAGCAGTTAAGCTGAAAGAGAAATATTTCTATTATTTGGCAGATTTTTCCAAGGCCTCCAGTTCATTAGGCAAGGGAGGCCTTGAAAAAGTCTCATTCTGGTGTGGTTGTCAGGCAAACAGAATGAGAAAACATCAAAGAACAATCCCATTTCCAGAAATGATGAAAACAAATACTTCCTCTGAAGTCCATAATGTTCCAAAAGGGGGAGGGGGTGGACTGTGAAGGCCAGGTGTCCTGGCACCGTTCCAGTTTGCAAAAATTGTTTCAACATGCTCCAATAACTTTCATGGCTTACCCTAAAGAAGCAAAACTTTTCATGCACGCCACTGCCGCTTGCTCTCCCAGAAATGCGTTAAAACCCAGAGCCTCTCACTAGTTGGGTGACCTTGAAAAGTCACAAAACCATAAGCAAATCTTCATTGCTCCACACCTGCTGCTCTTCCCGCCTACCCTCACATTCACTGATTCCCAGATGCAGCGTGCTTTATCTTCCTCGTGGCAGTTAATATTTGAAATTATTTCATTTATCGATTTGCTAGTTTATCACATCGGAGAAGGCAATGGCACCCCACGCTAGTACTCTTGCCTGGAAAATCCCATGGATGGAGGAGCCTGGTGGGCTGCAGTCCATGGGGTCGCTAAGGGTCGGACACGACTGAGCGACTTCCCTTTCACTTTTCACTTTCATACATTGGAGAAGGAAATGGCAACCCACTCCAGTGTTCTTGCCTGGAGAATCCCAGGGACAGGGGAGCCTGGTGGGCTGCCGTCTATGGGGTCACATAGAGTCGGACACGACTGAAGTGAGTTAGCAGCAGCAGCAGCAGTTTATCACATCAGTTTCCCAAGATTGGAGTCAGCACTTGCCTTATTCATCTCTGAATTCTTAGTACTGAAAAGGATGCCTGGCACCTAGCAGATGCTCAATGAATATTTGTTACATAAATAAATGGAATTCATTCAAATTATTTGAGCCAAAATACTATAATAATAATGAGTAATAAGATAAATTGTGCCTTATAGGATTATTTGAAAGATCAAATGAGATCATGTTAGTAAAAGCAGAGCCTAGAACATTGCAAGCTGCTTAATAGATATTAATTTAAGAAGTATAGAGGGAGGGGACATATGTTTACCTATAGCTGATTCATGTTGAGGTTTGACAGAAAACAACGCAATTCTGTAAAGCAGTTATCCTTCAATTTAAAAATAAATAATTTTTTAAAAAAGAAATATATTAGCATTCCTAATTCCACAAAGCACTTTTCTCAGCTTAACTTTCCAGAAACAAAAATTCTGAAATAATTCATGATGTGCTTAGTTGCTCAGTCATGTACGACTCTTTGCAACATTTTGGACTGTAGCCCACCAGGCTCCTTTGTCCGTGGGATTTTTCAGTGAAGAATACTGGAGTAGGTTGTCATTTTCCTCCTCCAGGGGAATCCTCCCAACCCAGGGATCACACCCGCATCCTCTGGGTCTCCTGCTTTGCAGGCAGATTCTTTACTGCTGAGCCACCAGGGAATGCTTAAATATGACTAACTAATAACTGCTGATATACCATATTTACAACATTCTAAGTTCCCACCCACTGAAAATGCATTATAAACTTAATAAAATTTGGTTGGTAAAAAAAAACACTATGTAATATAGTCATTTTTAAAGCATACTAATTTCAAAAGTGAAGAAAAGTGAAAAACTAATTTTTAAAATAGATATGGTATTATCTCTTGTTGGGAAAAATAAAGCTGAGCCTTAGAAGCCAAATGAGTAACTCTAATTTCAGGCACTGTGACTGGGTAATGGGAAAGGTCATGGGAGAAAGCCTCCCGCACAATTTGAATCCTAGCATGTTACTTCCTGGCCCAAGTTTGGAATGGGAGCAACTGCTCTAACTTTTGGAGAAGGCAACAGCACCCCACTGCAGCTGTCTCTTATACACATCTAGATGTGTATAAGAGACAGGTTCAGTCACTCAGTCGTGTCTGACTCTTTGTGACCCCATGGACTGTAGCATGCCAGGCTTCCCTGTCCATCACCAACTCCTGGAGTTTACCCAAACTCCTGTCCATAGAATTGGTCCAAAGAAAGCCAGTTTCTTTCTTTCACCTTCTTCTTTCACTCTCTTCTTTCACCTTCTTTCACTCTCCTCTTTCACCTTCATCAAGAGGCTCTTTCATTCCTCTTAGCTTTCTGCCATAAGGGTGGTATCACATGCATATCTGAGGTTATTGATATTTCTCTTGGCTATCTTGATTCTAGCCTGAAGAAATGTGGAGCTGTACACCAAAATCTAACATGTATTTTCATATGATGTTCAAAAGCAATGATCTCATGATTACTTTTTTGTGGGTGTTTTTTTCTAAAAATATGTATCTATTTAGAAACAAAAATGCTGCTAAATCATGGTCTTTGGGAAGTATGATTTTCCTTTGTATAGCTCGAAATGGAAGTTTACTTTAGNTGGGGTCGCACAGAGTCGGACACGACTGATGTGACTTAGCAGCAGCAGCAGCAGCTCTAACTTTGAGACTGGGAAGTAGGCAGTGTAATCAGCAGACATACAATTAAGTTTCAATTAACCCCAGTAACTGGGATCGGGAACTGCTTAACTAGACAAACCCCCTGTGAAATCAGCTGACTAGAATGCAGTCGCTGGAAAGGAGAGAGCAGGAAGGATGCTCTCCTTTCCATGTGAGGGACAAAGCGGGGCTAAACTCTCTCATTAAATAGAGTCAGATGTGTCTCCTGTCTCATGGAGAGGCTCACCCATGGGGTTTAGGCTTCTTTGTCTGAAATAGTCACCATGCTGTACACACCCCCAGGACTCATCTATCTCATGACCAGAAGTGTGTACATTTTGCCCACTTTCACGCATTTGGCTCTCATCTAGTTAAGTTTTCGCCTCTCATCCTTGCAGCACAGTCCCCGGGCAGCTGGGTTAATGAGCAAATATCACAGGGTGACGAGAAGACAAAAGGCCTAGATGGTGCAGCAAGTTAACAGTAAGACATGGGTGACCCATCCCTCGCTCCCGCACGAGCGTCTGGCCTCCTCCACTGAGTGAAAAGTACCATTCAGCGCACCTCCTCTTTTCCCATTTTCTCACTATCTATTAGTTCAAAAGGTCCTGGAATAGAGGCTGAGACCCTGAGGACAGAGGACAGGAGGCATTGTCTTGTCGAAGCCTTGTCTCTGCCGTCCACCCTTGAAGTGAATGCCTCCCACAGTGAGATGTCAGTTTACCTTCTTCTCCTTTTTAGATCTGCACAGAAAAAAAGGAGCTCGACTGGCAGACAGCATATTCAAGGCGTCCAGACTTGGCATGCCGGACATCCTGTCGCTCGCTGGGGCTCGGGGTGATCACTAGCAGGTCACAACCTTCCTCCTACACGTCTCTGTCCCTCCCTGACTTCTCAAATAACAGTAGGGGGTGGGGAGAACAAGGACAAAATTAAAAGATCATTTTCTAAATGGAACATCGATCTATTACCATGAGCCATCTGCCGACTCCTGAGTCTAGGGAACCATTGTACTGTCGGAGATGGGAAAAGTGTGTTTGTTAGTTCTGACAGAATGCAAGTTCAAACAGCTTCAATGAGCTTTACCCACTGACCTGTCTAGAGATAAGCCCTTCGACCACAGGAGGAATTTCCAAAGCACTCTTTCTAGGAAAGGCAAAACCAGGTTCAGATGGAAATGTAGAGTTTAAGTTTTGCTAGGGTTTTGTTTTGTTTCGTTTGCTTTTTTCCCTAAAAGGGGTCTATAAATCAATTGCCTTGTTTGTGCCTTCCCCATACAATAGAGAGCAGAATGCCTACAGGGAACAGGGGAACCCCCATCCTTGTCAGGCTGAATAGCAGCGTGGGTCTGGGAAGCACAAATCCAAAATGGAGTGACCATGTCTGGGCAACTCACAGCCTTTCCAGCACTAATGTCGTGTCCTAAGCAACAAGCTGAAATAGGCTTCCAGCTCAGCCAGCCATACTTCTGCCTCCTCCCCTCCTTGGTGACCACCAGCCTGGCATGCATGTCCTATGCACCCCACTCCAGAACCGGAGGGGCTCTGAAGAGACCCCATTCAGATAACCTGCTCACCAGATAAGCACGTCGGGGGGTCGCACATCATGACTGCAAACGAGTCGTTCAGTTGGCTGGGGAAGGAACGGAGGATGTCACCGGGAGCTTCACTCTTATACTTTTAAATTCTGTTCTGCCTCCAAACACATGGATCCAACACAATTGAATGTCCTGATCCAGACAAAACAGAGTCTGTTCCTGGACTCCGATCAGTCAGTGTTAGTTGCTCAGTCGTGTCCAACTCTTTGGGACCACATGGACTGTAGGCCGCCAGGCTCCTCTGTCCATGGGATTCTCCAGCCAAGAATACTGGAGTGGTTTGCCATTTCCTTCTCTGGGGGATCTTCCCAGCCCAGGGACTGAGCCAGGTCTCCCACATTGCAAGCAGATTCTTTACTTTCTGAGCTTCCAGGGAAGCCCAATGGACATGCATGAGTGTGAGCAAACTCCAGGAGACAGTGAAGGACAGGAAAGCTGGTGTGCTGCAGTCTACAGATTTGCAAAGAGTCGGACACAACTTAGCGACTGCACAACAACAAATAGATATTTAAACTACTTGCTTATCTGTGTTATCTGTTAAGATTTCACTTCTGGTCAGGTGAAGTGTTGCTCTGAAAATACAAGCTCAGTGGTTAACTGAGGGACTTAACATGAATGCCTTCAAACTCTGCTGCTGCTGCTGCTAAGTCGCTTCAGTCATGTCCAACTCTTTGCGACCCCATAGATGGCAGCCCACCAGGCTCCCCCGTCCCTGGGATTTTCCAGGCAATAACACTGGAGTGGGGTGCCATTGCCTTCTCCACTTCAAACTCTAGGGACCCATTGTAAGAAACGCATTCAGAAGTTTTATGAAACAGTGGTCACCCTGGCTCATACCTATTTAGGTTTTTCTTTTTCAAAAAAAGCTGCTCCCTATACTAAACTGATGATCCACTAATGGGTTGAGACTAGCAATTTTTTTTAAATCTTGATTTAAATTATATCCAGAGGAAAAACTATTAAAAGTCTCCTTTCTATTTTTCTGATGCCTAATGCCCCCTCTCTAAAAGCATAAATGTCCACATATTTTCTGAAATGCACTGTGATCTTTTCAGGATAAGAGAAGTGGAAAGGGGTGGGGAGAATTTAAGCAATCATAGTACAAACCATAAAGNTCTCCTTTCTATTTTTCTGATGCCTAATGCCCCCTCTCTAAAAGCATAAATGTCCACATATTTTCTGAAATGCACTGTGATCTTTTCAGGATAAGAGAAGTGAAAAGGGGTGGGGAGAATTTAAGCAATCATAGTACAAACCATAAAGTACCTGCTGACAACTTTTAGGGATATTGAGAAAATGGCTCCAAACCCTCAAAAGTCATCTCCTCAGATTCTTGAGTTCCTTCCATGGACCAGGTGCTACCAGGGAGGCTAGTGGCAGGGGAGGCAGGAGAGGGAGGTCACAGGACTCTGCTGCCCGTGCATTCCCCACCGCAGGCAGACCCTCTGCACACCGCTGGGAACCAAAGGAACAGCCAGCTTGCAGCTGCCTCTGCTTCCAGCAGGGCGCTGAGAGGGGAGGAGCCCCCACAATGGGGGACTAGTCTCAAAGCACCATAAAATTCCTCTGCCCAACCCCTAGTTACTCGTCCGACAAAAGGCAGAGAAGGGAGATTGTTTCTATTTAAGAGTCTAAATTTTACAATTGATTAATTGTAATTTTTTATCCTGACAGAAATAAAGAGTTTATGAGGCCTCAGTTTCCCAGTGTCATCTGTCTCTTTCCGTTTCCTTTCTTGTCAGCAAAGAAGGGAGGGAAGAAACAAGAAGAAGAAGGAAAAGGAGAAGAGGAAGGAGGGAAGGAAGGAAGGAACAAATGAAGACTGAGAGGGAGGGAGGAAAAAACTAAAGCTAGGATCCAATCAGATCTCAGTCAGTTAAACCAGAACATTTTTCTCTGTATCTTTTCAGTGGAACCTTCAGAGCCACACAGAAACAAATATATCTGGAGTCTTAGCTAGTTCTTTTTCTTTCTTTCTTCTTTTTTTTTGTTGTTGTTGTTGGTGGTGGTCAAATCAGACAGAGGCTTTTTAAAATCTTTATTTGAGCGTGACTGCTTTCTTAAAAGGCAAACCTAATGTAACTTGTGGCTCAGCTGGTAAAGAATCTGACTGCAACACGGGAGACCTGGGTTCGATACCTGGGTTGGGAAGATCCCCTGGAGAAGGGAAAGGCTACCCACTCCAGTATTTCGGCCTAGAGAATTCCAGAAGTGATAAAGAGGAATCAGTAAAGGTGTGAGGCCTACTCAGCTATTACCATTTTGTCTAAAACAGGCCCTATGGATTTCCTATTTATTAAATCACTTTATGGATCACCCACCTCGCTGGCTCAGTTTCTGCCTCTTTTCTTCAATCAATCCAAATCTCCAAAAGCACCTACAGCTAACATTAGTCTTTTCCAGAACCACCCTACAATGGTCGGGGAAGGGGTGGGGAGGGGCAGGAGGCAGCCAGGAAAACAATAATTTAGCAAGGACGGCAAGCAAAGACTACAAATATTTTCTAGAGAAATAACATAAAGTGAACTCAGTCTCTCTCCATTTAATTCCAAAGGCCTTCCAGTCTTCTCTTAATGACATCCTGATGCTCTTGAAGATCTCACTTCAACTGATCACCCACTCTGCTGCTATTGTCAGCTTATATGCCAGCACACTCTCACCACCCAGCAGGAGGGGTGTCCAGGCCAGTGATGAGAAAAGTGCTCAGCTTAGAGATGAGTCTCAGAGGAGGATATGCGCTCACACCCCTTCTGATTGCAGATAAATCGTAATGTTCCATAGGTTATCAGCAGGCCTCACTTTATTGAATTTTCCCCTATCAGCAGGAATCTGAATTTCTAGAAGGTCAGATTCAGAATTCCTTGACGTCAGCAAGCTAAGTGGAAAATAAATATACATGTGCATGCTCAGTCACTCCAGTTGTGTCCGACTGTTTGCGACCCCATGGATTACAGACCAACAGGCTCCTCTGTCCATGGGATTTCCCAGACAAGAATACTGCAGAAGGTTGCCATGCCCTTCTCCAGGGGATCTTTGCCACCCAGGGATCAAACCTACATCTCCTGCATCTCCTGCATTGCAATTGAATCCTTTATTGGTGATCCACCAAGGAAACCCTGTATTTATTGATTGATTGATTTATACACACACACATGGACACACATATATACATATATGTATATACATACATATATAAAGCTCATATATACATACATGTTAGAAGCTCATTAAAAACTTTAGCTCTGGGCCTCCCCAGTGGCTCAGGGGTAAAGAATCTGCCTGCCAGTGCAGGAGACATGGGTTTTTTCCCTGATCTGGGAAGATCCCACGTGTGGCAGAGCAACTAAGCCCGTGTGCCACCACTACTGAGTCTGTGCTCTGGAGCCGGGGAGCCCCGGCTCCTGAGCCCATGCACCCTAGAACCCATGCTCTGCAGCAAGAAAAGCCACTGTGGTGAGAAGCCCATGCACCACAATTAGAGTAACCCCTGCTTGCCACAGCTGGACAGAAGTGTGCACAGCAACAGAGACCCAGCACAGCCAAAACAACGCACAGAGGTATAAGGGGAAAACTTCAGCTCCGGATCAAAATGAAGCCATGTGGCCCTCCCTGGGATTGATTGAAAAAGTTCTTTGTAGTAGAAGCGAGCTTGATGATAAGGAAAAGTTGCAAGCTTCATCCATGTTCCCAATATGGCGTTTATCACCTCCCGGAGCACCTGCCTAGGTCAGGCCTCCTCTGCAAATAGCCAGGTCACACGTGTGCTGCTGAGAATCAGAAGAACTGGCTTTGAATGATCAGCTGTGCCCTCGACCAGCCTTGTAGCTGAGGGGGTATAANATATGGCGTTTATCACCTCCCGGAGCACCTGCCTAGGTCAGGCCTCCTCTGCAAATAGCCAGGTCACACGTGTGCTGCTGAGAATCAGAAGAACTGGCTTTGAATGATCAGCTGTGCCCTCGACCAGCCTTGTAGCTGAGGGGGTGTAATGTATGTGTGCTCAGTCGTGTCCCACCCTTGGTGACCCCATGGACTGAAGCCGCCAGGCTCCTCTGTCCATGGAATTCTCCAGGCCAGGATACTGGAGTGGGTTGCCATTTCCTTCTCCAGGGGATCTTCCCAACCCAGAGATTGAACCCTTGTCTCCTGCATCGGCAGGTGGATTCTTTACCACTGAGCCACCTAGGAAGCCCTTTGTAACTGAACACATCAGTAAATTTCTCTTAACCTCTCTTTCTTCAAACACACAGGAGCACAGCCACACGCAATATCATCTAAAAGATGCCAGTGGTTGATTAGCTGATGTCTAAAGTTATTTTCCATTTATAACATCCTGTTCTGAAAATAGGAATCATTTTAACTCCTAACAAATGAGTGTGGGTTAAAAATCTCCAAACTGACAGAGTTTTAACACATGGGCAAATGTTCCTTGAGTTTGGAACAGAGGCTAATGTCACACCAAAGCTCATGACTTCCATGTCAGGGTCATTCCTTCCTTTACTCAGCCAATAAAATGTATTATACATGGGTTACATACCAGCAACTCCTTTGAGCATAAGTGAACCTCAGAGAGACGGTAACGGATTTCAAAGTCAGCAGCTCTATAAACAGGTGGGAGGTAAAGGGAAGAGTGGGGGGAAAAGGAAGAAAGGAATAAGTCAGCATACTCCTTTCAGAATAGGGGTCTCAAAGTTTTTNTTAGCGACTGAACAACATTGACTTTCACTTTCAAGGGCTTCCCAGGTGGCACACTGGTAAAGAATCTGCCTGCCAATGCAGGAGTCTTGGGTTCGATCCCTGGGTCAGGAAGATCCACTGGAGAAGGAAATGGTAACCCACTCCAGCTGCAGAGTCAGACACAACTGAGCGCACACACACACAATTAGATTTTAATATTAGGATGGTTTCTCCATCTTTAAAATTCTTTCTGACTTACTGAATGTTTTTGAAGGTGCTGTTAAGACTACTAGTGCTACCATGGATGGTATCACCAACTCAATGGACATGAGTTTGGGTAAACTCCAGGAGTTGGTGATGGACAGGGAGGCCTGGTGTGCTGCAGTCCACAGGGTCACAAAGAGTCAGACACGATTGAGCCAGTGAACTGAACTGTTAAGACTACCTAGGTGATTATTACACACACAAGAGAAATTTTAAAGTACATACATAGGAATAATTATGAAAATAATAACAGCTAAGATTTACCACTTGCATACTCAGCACCAGGCACTCAACGTTTTTGTGCATGTTAAGTTGATTAATTTAGACAATAGTAAATTCTACTGATAGCTCTAGTTTGCATTTGGGTTAAGCGGGGCGCAGAAAGTTTAAGGATCTTGCCCAAGGTTGTGCAGCTAGAGAGTGTAGGGTCAGTATTTGAACTATGGCAGCCTGACTCCAGGGTCCATGAATTTACCTGCAACGCTAGCCAGTCATGGCAAAGGAGAAAATAGTTTGCCTCACAGCTCTATAATACTTCTGGCCAGTTCTGTGTGGGCCAGAGCTAACCTGCAGACCTCTCTACCAGGTGCACCAAGCAACACAAACTATCCTGTTAAATTTAATGCCAGCTGTTAAATCCTGAAAATTTTTGAAATATCTGGTTGTTATTGTTGTTCAGTCACCCAGTTGTGTCCAACTCTTTGCAACTCCATGGACTGTAGCACACCAGGCCTCCCTGTCCCTCATCATCTCCCAGAGTTTGCCCAAGTTCATGTTCATTGCATAGGTGATCCCGTCCAGCCATCTCATCCTCTGTCGCGCTCTTATTCTTCTGACCTTAATCTTCCCCAGCATCAAGGACTTTTCCAATGAGTTGTCTGTTCACATCAGATGACCAAAATACTGGAGCTTCAGTTTCATCATCAGTCCTTCCAGTGAATATTCAGGGTTTATCTCCCTTAAGATTGATTGGTTTGATCTCCTTGCCGTCCAAGGGACTTTGGGGAATCTTCTCCAGCACCACAGTTCAAAGGCATCAATTCTTTGGCATTCTGCCTTCTTTACTGTCCAGCTCTCACAACTGGATGTGACCACTGGGAAGACCACAGCCTGGAGTATATGGACCTTTGTCAGCAGAGTAATGTCTCTGCTTTTCAACACGCTGTCTACGTTTGTCATAGCTTTCCTGCTGAGAAGCAGCTGTCTTCCGATTTCATGGCTGCAGTCACCATCCTCGGTGATTCTGGAGCCCAAGGAGAGGAAATCTGCCACTATTTCCACCTTTTCCCTTTCTATTTGCCATGCAGCAATGGAGCCAGATGTCATGACCTTAATTTTTTTAATATTTTGTCTTAAGGCAGCTCTTTCACTCTCTTCCTTCACCCTCATCAACAGGCTCTTTATTTCCTTTTCATTTTCTCCCATTAGAGTGGTATCATCTGCATATCTGAGGTGGTTGATGTTTCTCCAGCCTGTCTTGATTCCAGCTTGTAACTCATCCAGCCCGGCATTTCTCATGATGTGCTCAGCACATAGGCTAAACAAACAGGGTGACAGCAGGCAGCCCTGTCAGACTCCTTTCTCGATCCTGATCCAAGCAGTTGTCCCATACAGGCTTCTAACTGTTGCTTTTTGACCCGCACACAGGTTTCTCAGGAGACAGGTAAGAAGGTCTGGTGTTCCCATCTCTCTAAGAGCTTTCCACGGTTTGTCAGGATCCACACAGCCAAAGGCTTTCATCTGTCAATGAAACAGAGATGGATGTTTTTCTGACCCTTGTTTTCTCTAAACCCAGCGAAAGTTGGCCATTTCATCTCTAGTTCCTTTTCTTTGTCTAAACCCGTGTCCAGACCCCTCCCCCAGAATGCTTGGAGCTCCGTTACTTCTGTTTCTTTCCCTGTACTCTTTCATGATGCAAGCCCAGCTCTTTTCCTCCTCATGGTCTGCAGCCGCCAGGCTCCTCCGCCCACAGGATTTCCCAGGCAAGAATATTGTAGGGGGTCGCCATTTCCTCCTGCAGGGGATCTTCCCCACCCACGGGCTGAACCCCTGTCTCCTGCACTGGGGGTTCTTACCACTGAACCACCCGGAAAGTCCATGTTCTTTCATAGAAAAGAACAATTTCTGGTCATTGGAACTGTTATTTCAGGATGACCACAATTACATTCATCAGGTTCCTGACAGTGAGCTTTTCAGTGCTTTTTCTGAGGAAAACTCTAAACAATCTTAAGCCGTTCGTAAGTCTTTATCTGAGGAATTAAGCTGGTTAGTTCTACTGTAAGAAAGTCATCTTTAAATACTTTGTGTACAGAACCAAAGAATGACTTCAAGAAAATGATGTTAAAAAAAAAAAAGAAAATGATGTTTAAAAAAAGTCTTTTCCCTTTAGTAAAAAGTTTTCTAAATTGAAGATTTATCTGTCTACCTACAGGAAAATGGAACCAGTTGATTTTTTTTTTTAATGTAACAGTTACAGGCCATATGTTATGACATAAGCAAAATGCTGAAATGTCTAAAGGGAAGAGAACTATAATTTACGTCTACCATTATTTTTCTATTTACAATTTGTGTCATTTTATTAATTAGAAAAATGAACCTGAGGGGAAATAAAATACTTATTAGTTTGGTTGTGGCTACAAGTTTGTGGCTCAGCTAGTAAAGAATCTGCCTGCAGTGTGGGTTCAATCCCTGGGTTGGGAAGATCCCCTGGAGAAGGGAAAGGCTACCCACTCCAGTATTCTGGCCTGGAGAATTCCGTGGACTATATAATCCATGGGGTCGCAAAGAGTTGGCCATGACTGAGCAACTTTCACTTTCACTTTCAACATAAACATCCTCCTGAAAATTTCTGAACAAAAGAAAAACAGTGGCATCTTTGGCTGATGGTAGAATCTAGCCTTGTGGATTAACTTTGAGCCCTTATGGGTCTTTATTATTTTCTGTATATTCAGTTAGGAATATACGTTGCCATTCTTTTCTTTTTTTTTTTTTTCAAGTAGTAGTTGTCCAAAACAAAAACAAAACCTGAACAACTTTCTTGAGCTCTAGGAGACAATAGCTCTCAGATCATCACTTCTATTTTTCCCAAATATATCAAAGCGGATGAGAAGCCTCCGTAAGTAACTATGTAAGTGTTGCTTGTTCAAGACAACCAAGCCTCTCAGCTAACATTCAATAAACCCTGCAGAACTAGTAGAACTTTATCGTGGAGATAAACAGCTCTGAAGGCAAGCAGAGAAATCATTATCAGCGGGTTTTACGCAGCCCCTGTTCTGAAGACTGGGGCTTCCCTGGTGGCGAAGCAGAAAAGAATTTGCCTGCCAATGAAGGAAACTCAGGAGACTTGGCTTCGATCCCTGGGTCAGGACGATCCCTTGGAGAAGGCAATGGAAATGCACTCCAGTATTCTTGCCCTAGGAAAATCCTATGAACAGAGGAGCCTGGTAGGCTACAGTCCATGGGGGTCGCAAAGAAGACGGACCCGACTTAGAATTAAATGACAACAATTCTGAAGACCCAAAAATACCAATAGCTTGGGAGGTAGGAATGACCCTACAAACTGGCTTCAATTTTCAAACCCCCCTTCTTTTTAATTTTAAAATTTATCTTAAGATAACTTCAAGATATTTCACTAAGATAAAAGGTTTCTCATTATACTTATGTATAATTCCTTACTAGTCAAAAGGAAATAATTCATAAATATCTTTATCTTTATTTTTAGGGAGTTTTTGACAACAGCATTCACAACACTTTTGTAAATCTGTTGGTCCATTTTTAATTGTTTCCAATTAGATGCCTGAAAGCTTATAATACCAGGAATGCTAGCTTTAAAAAGATCAAAATTGCCACTATTGTTTAGTAAAATCATGTTTATAAAATTATATTTCAATTATGTCATCTTTAACCAACTCTAATTTGTCATTGATGGAAATAGAGACTTTCCCTCTGGTTCTTAGGCTTTTTATATGTGCATTCCCTCTTCTGTCAAATATTGGCTGATACTCCATTGGAAGCAGTTGCTAAAGGAACGATGAGGGGCATGTTGCTTACCCCAACTTTGTTAAACCAAGGCCACACCATGTACACAGAGTAGACTGGAGAACAGAAGAGATGAACACCCCTTCTTGAAACAGACACCATCCGCGTCGTGTTCTTACCTATCATTCGGAGAAGGCGATGGCAGCCCACTCCAGTGCTCTTGCCTGGAAAATCCCATGGATTGAGGAGCCTGGTGGGCTGCAGTCCATGGGGTCACTAAGAGTCAGACATGACTGAGTGACTTCATTTTCACTTTCATGCATTGGAGAGGGAAACAGCAACCACTCCAATGTTCTTGCCTGGAGAATCCCAAGGACGGGGGAGCCAGGTGGGCTGCCGTCTATGGGGTCGCACAGAGTCGGACATGACTGAAGCAACTTAGCAGCAGCAAGCAAGAACTGAAAGACTTAACTACAGAACGAGTAACATTATATGAGTAGAATAAATATTTCTATGTTTATAAAGATTTTTGTTCTAATTTTAAATATTTAAACTTTGAGATAAACATTTGAAGCGCCTTTGTCAGGAGTTTTATTTCACCTTCCAGACAGGTTCATATAACAAGTGCAAACGCATTTCCTTTCTAGGTATCAGATACTTAGTTCAATAAAGAGATCTTACCTGTCTGAATGGTAGACAGACAGAATTGCTTCAGCCCTAGATCTGTGTCTCTGCTGCATTTAAAGTGGCACAGTTTCTCATGCTTATTTTTCTATATATGCAGTTAAAAGCATTTGAGATCATTCCGCATCCCCTGAATTTCAAATGTGCAGCTGTATCACACCAAAAAATAGTTAAATTCAAGTGGCTCATTATTCAAGGATAAGGGGTTCAATTTATTCAGGCAATGAACAAACATTTCTAACTAAAGTCAACTGTTTATGGTTTATGGTTCTCGATAATAGAATTGATTTTTCTCTCAGACCAATTTAGTTGTTATTCTGAAAATTGTTTATATGGGTAGATAAAACTTTTAACACAAAAACCAGCAAAGTCTATATAGATAGATGCATACATATTAACAGACATTTATCACTGGTTGCTTCCCCCCTTGCCCCCATATTTAGATAAAATTCCTAGATTGCTGGGATGAAGTTTCATTCACTCTAACTTCCTTTAAGAATGAGGACAGGATTTCCCTGGTGGCACAGTGGACACTTGCCAATGCAAAGGACACGAGTTCGATCCTGAGTCCAGGAGGATCCCACAGGCTGTGGAGCAACTACGCCTGCAAGCCCTAACTACTGAAGCCTATGCGCCCAGCGGCAGTGCTCTGCAACAACAGAGGCCACCGCAGTGAGAAGCCACAGCTAGAACATAGCCCCTGCTGGCCACAAATACAGAAAGTCCACAACAGCAACAAAGACCCAATGCAACCAAAAATTTAAAAAAAAGAAAAAAAGGACAGATTTTGCACACTGGTTGACATCAGGAAATCATTTTGTTGGTGGTTTACAAATGCTTTTGAAGGATATAGGTGGGATTACATATGATGCCTCCACCAAAATAAATGTTGGTAGAGACATGACTCCATTCAGGATTATCAAAGAGCAAAAGAGAAGTTATTAGGAGAAACCTACTTAGTAAATAACAGAGACAAAATTCCACTGTCAAAGAGCAACTTTTAAATAGTTAAAACATGATTCATACAAATGTAGAATGAACTTATTAACTCATGTTCAGCTACTTGATGGAGGAGCCAACGGAATGGTAAAGCTGGTTCCCAGGGCATTTGACAACCTGTCTATTTGTAGAAATTTGTAAAAGAGATGGTCTGAACAAAATTTCCAGGTTAAATACAAAGCTGGTTAATGTCCTCCTGGATAATTTTTGGAGTTACCTTTCTACCAGACATAAATCTATAAATCAACATATAGCCCCATGGAATCTAGGCCTTGTAAACTGTGTGTCAAACAAAAGGTACTTTTCCTTGGCCAATTATATAATCCTTGGAGGCCTTTTTAAACATTTCCCCAGTGTAACATTGATGGGACATGCTATTCTATTTTTCCCTTATCTCCAAGTTTGTGACTATTTGCCTTGCCACCTCTGAAGTTCTGCTTAAAACAAATAAAAATGAGATTCTAGTACTATATGATAAAGAGTCATTATTGATAAGTAATTTCCAAATCTGGAAACTCAAAATTTCTAAAAGTGAAATTTAACTTCATTTCTTCCCTCCAGGCTTGAAACAACGATGCTGTATCTCATGAGTCACTGTGTTTGCCTCCCTTTTTTCTCTCCATATTCTAGCAAAGACCTAGAAGTTTCCTGGCAAAGCCATCTGGTTCTCCCCTCTGCACACTGGCATGAATTACACAAACCACTTTCTTATTTCAGAAGAAATACTACATCCTGCCACACTAACATCAACAACTTCCACCTAAGAGAAAAATACTTCTTTTAATAAAAATGAACACAAGTCCCTACCCTCTTGTCCTTTCTATGCATTAATGGCTATCTTCCTTAGTAATCACTCTCCTTTCATTGGAAAGCCAATACTATTCTCCAAACAAAATGATCCTGGTGAATTTAATGTCCTCCGAGATCTTATTTTCCAACTCTAAATTCTTTGGAGAGGTCCCTTTTAAATTTTCCCGAATCTGACAGATTAAAATGTTCTCCTAAGACTCCAAAAGATATTGAACCAAGGACCAAGTATACCCACAACTATTGAAAGAAAAATGAAAGTGAAAATGAAGTTGCTCAGTCGTGCCCGACTCTTTGCGACCCCATGGGCTGTAGCCTGCCAGGCTCCTCTGTCCACGAGATTTTCCAGGCAAGAATATTGGAGTGCTTTGACATTTTCTTCTCCAGAGGATCTTCCTGAGCCAGGGGTCAAACCTGGGTCTCCCGGACTGCAGGCAGACTCTTTACTGTCTGAGCCACCAGGGAAACCCATACTGAAAGAAATGAGATTGCATTTCTTTAACCTATTTCCACCTCCTCTCAGAGTAAAAGATTAGACTTTAGTAGTGAAGATTGAACCCAGGTAAAAGATGCAAAGACTCAGAAGAGGATTTAAATGAAAAACAAGTTATGATATCGCTTATACACAGAATCTAAAATAGAAGATACACATGAACTGACTCACTGAGAAACAGACTCACAGAGGGTGCAGGAGTCAAGGGATAAGCTAGGCGTTTGGGATTGAAATACACACACTACTATAAAATGGGCTTCCCTGGGAGCTCAGATGGTAAAGAATCAGCCTGCCAACACAGGAGACGCAGGAGACACGGGTTCGATCCCTGGCTCAGGAAGATCCCCTGGGGAAGGGGACAGCTACCCAGTCCAGTATTCCTGCCTGGAGAATTCTATGGACAGAGGAGCCTGGTGTGCTACACTCCATGGGGTTGCAAAGAGTCCGACATGACTGAGTGACGAATACTTTCATTTTTCATATTTAAAATAGATAACCAAGAAGGATCTGTTGTATAGCACAAGGAATTCTACTCAATATTCTGTGATAACCTAACTGGGAAAAGAGTTTGCAAAAGAATAGATACATAAATATAAGTATGTGTATCACTGAATCACTTGCTGTAGAACTGAAGCACATTATAAAGCAACTAGAGTCCAATATAAAATATTTTTTAAGCCATATAATAATTAATTTAAAAAGAGACACAGGTACACAAGTGTTGATACTTGCTTTGGCCTGGGGCTTTGTCATTTGTGGAATGCGTTGGATTTTGAGGTGTTTTAATATCACTCCGGCCCTGCCTCAGGAACCCAGGCAGGAGCTGAATGCACCGGCCTCTGCCTGCAGGACACTCTGGGGTTTCCTCCCACAGGAGTCCCACGAAGACCCAGCTGAAAGGAAAGGCCTCGCATGTAAATGTCTCGTTAGCCTGGCTCCGGGCATGCTGCCCAGCTCTGACCGGGTTCCCAGTGACTTCTTTTGGGCTCGGGGCCAGGACTTATTTTTATATTAGATCTTGAAGAAATTTATTCAGTTCCCACAGAACGCACGGTACTGTGAAAACTTCAGATTCACCAGCGGCAGCCTCCAAGAGGGATGTAGAGAGAAGGGCGGCTCCAAGGAGGGAGAGAGACGAAAATGCCACAGAGATCCTTAATGAGGTGCAGAGCTGTGCTCCTTCTGGTCACAACAATATATGTTTTGATCAACCAGTCAGTCTTCGGAGCTGAATTCCTACCCCAGCTTGAAATAATTAGCTTACCCAGCCTCCACAGGAAAGGCCCCAGTGTGGGAGGCTGTGAAGGGACAGAGGACAGTGGGCAGGGAACTTCCATCTGCTCATCACTAACCACATTCCTGACCCTGCACCTGGGGCTTCAGCTAACTCATTCTTCAGAACAAGTCCATGCAGAAGGACCGGGAACAAGGACCCTGCAGCCGCGATGTCATCAACCCCTCCACTCGCTTTTAGTTCCATTGAGAATCCCAGGCCATGCTTAAAATTTGGAAACAACAGTGCCAGAATTAATTACGTAACTTGAATAAAACCAGATTTAATTCTTCCTCTGCACTTGACCCCCATCACAGGCTCATTAGTAAGGACAGAAATTCACCCCCAAGTGAATTAAATGGATGAAGGGTTATTCGGCATTCTTGGGGGATGAATGGTGAGTTTCCCTTTCCCACCCCCAGTATCTAAGGGCACTGAATACATCGATAGCTATGGTCCCAGGAGAGAAAACGCCTTGGACAGGAAAACTTTTTTCCTCTCTGTCTTGGCCAGACTGGTGTGGAACAGCAGGGACCAAGTTCTTGGTCACAAGCATGGCCCNAAATGACATAAACAGATGGAGAGATATTCCATATTCCTGGGTAGGAAGAATCAATATTGTGAAAATGACTACACTAACAAATGCAATCTACAGATTCAATGCAATCCCTATCAATTCCCAATGGTATTTTTTTACAGAACTAGAACAAAAAATTTCACAATTCATATGGAAACACAAAAGACCCCCCATAGCCAAAGCAGTCTGGAGAAAGAAGAATGAAATTGGAAGAATCAACCTTCCTGACTTCAGATTATACTATAAAGCTACAGTCATCAAAACTGGCACAAGAATAGAATGGTATGGTACTGACACAAAAACAGAATTATAGACCCATGAAACAAGATAAAAAGCCCAGAAATAAACCCATGCACCTATGGGTACCTTATTTTTGACAAAGGAGGCAAGAATATACAATGGGGCAAAAACAGCCTTCTTCAATAAATGGGAAAACTGGACAGCTACATGTAAAAGAATGAAATTAGAACACTTCCTAACACCATACACAAAGATAAACTCAAAATGGATTAAAGACCTAAATATAAGACCAGAAACTATAAAACTTAAAGGAAAACAAAGGCAGAACACTTGATGACATAAATCACAGCAAGATCCTCTGTGACCCACCTCCTAGAGTAACGGATATAAAGACAAAAGTAAACAAGTGGGACCCAATTAAACTTTAAAGCTTTTGAACAGCAAAGGAAACTATAAGCAAGGTTAAAAGATAACCCTCAGAATGGGAGAAAATAATAGCCAGTGAAACAACTGACAAAGGATTAATTTCCAAAATATACAAGCAGCTCATACAACTCAATACCAGCAAAACAAACAACCCAATCCAAAAGTAGGAAAAAGACCTAAATAGATATTTCTCCAAAGAAGACATATAGATGGCTAAGAAACATATATGAAGAGATGCTCAATATCACTCATTATTCAGTTCAGTCTCTCAGTTGTGACCAACGCTTTGCGACCCCATGAACTGCAGCATGCCAGGCCTCCCTGTCCATCACCAACTCTCGGAGCTTACCCAAACTCATGTCCGTTGAGTTGGTGATGCCATCTAACCATCTCATCCTCTGTCATCCCCTTCTCCTCCTGCCTTCAATCTTTCCCAACATCAGGGTCTTTTCAAATGAGTCAGCTCTTCGCATCAGGTGGATGAGAAATTAAAATCAAAAGCACAATGAGATATCACCTCACACTGGTCAGAATGGCCATCATCAAACAGTCTACAAACAGTAAATGCTGGAGAGGGTGTGGAGATAGGGAACACCCTGGCACTGTTGGTGGGAATGTAAATTGATACTGCCACTAAGGAAGATGGTATGGAGATTCCTTAAAAACCAAGGACTAAAATCACCATATGACCCAGCAATCCCATTCCTAGTCATATACCCTGAGGAAACCAAAATGGAAAAAGACACATGTATCCTATTGTTCACTGCAGCACTATTTACAAGAGCTAGAACATGGAAGCAAGTTAGATGTCCATCGACAGATGAATGGATAAAGAAGTTGTGGTACATATATACAGTGAAATATTAGTCATAAAAAGGAATGCATTTGAGTCAATTCTAATAACGTGGATGAACTTAGAACCTATTATTCAGAGTGAGGTAAGTCAGAAAGGGAAAGATAAATATTGTATTCTAAATGGTACTGAAGAATTTATAGGGCAACAATGGACAAACAGACATAGAGAACAGATTTATGGACATGGGGAAAGTAGAAGAGAGTGTAAGATGAATGGGAAGAGTAACATGGAAACTTACATTACCATATGTAAAATAGATAGCCAATGGGAATTTGCTCTATGGCTCAGAAAAGTCAAACAGGGGCTCTGTATCAATCTAGAGGGGTGAGATGAGGAGGGAGATGGGAGGGAGGTTCAAAAGGGAGGTGATATATGTATATCTATGGCTGATTCATATTGAGGTTTGATAGAAGACAGCAAAATTCTATAAAGCAATTATCCTATGACAAAAAAGATTAATTAAAAAAATTCTTTCTTCAGCTTATAATACTCTGCTAGTTCTCCCCTTTCTTTCTGGTCTTTCACTTTCAGCCTTAAATGTAGGCTTATATACCAGGTCATTTAATATTGGATTTCTGAAGTCTGGTGGTTGGTCCTTTCCTCACTTTACTCTATACTATATCCTTAAGGGATATAATTTATGCCCATGGTCTCAAATACATTCATTACAAGTAAATTTTAAATTTCTATCTCTTGCCCTGAAATCTCATATGAATACCATCATATATATACACATACATACATATATATATATATATATACAAGCTGCCAATTAAGTAAGTATCTCCAATTAGTAAAGGTTCTTCAAACTCATCATGTCAAAAATCAAAAGCACATTTGCTTTCAGTCATCTACGCAAGTTAGGCCCCAGTTTTAAAGGTGAGAATGATCTTTAAAACTGGCAAAACTGAGTAACCTGACCAAGTCACAAGATTCAAGAATTTAATGAAAACAACAACAACAACAAATCATGTCTTGACATTTGTCATCACTCATTAAATATATCATGAATGTATAGACTGCAAACAATTCAGAACTGATCATCACGTTCTTAGAGTAAAATTATTGGTGCAAGATGAGAAGCACTGAAATTCTGTTTTTCATGAATGAATCTGGTGGAAATTATAATATTTGAATGAGTGAAGGCAAGCAAAAGACAAACATGCATACATCTTTAAAATGAACATCATTACGACGCCCTCTCTCACATAGTTTTAGAAATCAGAGACAAAACAATTACACAAGAAAAAAAGTCATCAAAATTGGAAAGGAAAAAGTAAAACCATGACATCATGCACAGAAAATCCTAAAGATGTCACCAAAAAACTGTTTAAACTAATAAACAAATTGAATAAAGGTACAATATACAAAATCAGTACAAAAAAATCTGTTTTATTTCTGTATGCTAATAGCAAACTATCAAAAAAACCATTTACAATTGCATCAAAAAGGATAAAATTACTAGGAATAAATTTAACCAAGGAGTTGAAAGACCTATTCACTGAAAACTAGATGACACTGATGAAGGAAATTGAAGAAGATACAAATATATGGGAGGGTTTTGCAGGTTCATGGATTAGAAGCATTGATATTATTAAAATGTCCATACTACTCAAAGTAACCTACAGATTTAGTGGAATCACTGTCAAGATTCATAGAAATAAGAAAAACAATCCTAAAATTTCTTTGGAACCACAAAAGACACTTAATAGCCAAAGTCGTCTTGAAAAAGAAGAAAAAAACTGGAGGCATCATTTTTCTTGATTTCAAATTACTTTACAAAGCTACTGTAATCAAAACAGTATGATATTGACATTAAAACAGATACGCAGAACAATGGAAAAGATTAGAGAACCCAGAGAAAAGCCAAACATATAAGGTTAATTAATTCATGACACAGGAATCAAGAACACACAAGGGAGAAAGTATGAAACTGGACTGCTATCTAACACCATAAACAAAAATTAACTTAAAATTGATTAAAGATTTGAATGTGAGACCTGAAACCATAACACTCTATAAGAAAAAAATAGGTGGTAAGTTTCTTATTTTAAGTCTTGGTGATGATTTTTCAATCTGATGCCAAAAAGCAAAAGCAATAACAGAAAAAAAGAAAAAAAGGAAGGGAACCATTTTAAACTAAAAAGTTTTCATACAGAAAAAAAGAATCAACAAAATGAAAAGGCAACCTACCAAATGGAAGAAAATATTTGCAAATGATATATTTGATAAGGATTAATATCCAAAATATATAGAGAACTCAACTCAATATAAAAACTCAAATAATTCAATTAAAATCTGGGCAGAGAATCTGAAAAGACACTTTTCCAAGGAAGACATACAGAGGGCCAATATGCACATAATAAAAAGTTCAACATCACTAATCGTCAGAGAAATGCAAATTAAAACCACAATGGTGATATCCATAACGTCACAGCTATTAGAATGGGTATTATCAAAAAGACAAGAAATAAAAAATTTTGGAAATGGAGAAAGGGAATCCTTCTACATTCTTAGTGGAAATGTTAATCAGTGCAGCCACCATGGAAGTTTGTTAGAAAATTAAAAATAGAACTACCATGCTGCTGCTGCTGCTGCTGCTAAGTCGCTTCAGTCATGTTCGACTCTGTGCGACCCACAAACAGCAGCCCACCAGGCTCCCCCATCCCTGGGATTCTCCAGGCAAGAACACTGGAGTGGGTTGCTATTTCCTTCTCCAATGCATGAAAGTGAAAAGTAAAAGTGAAGTCGCTCAGTCATGATGACTCTTAGCGACACCATGGACTGCAGCCTACCAGGCTCCTCCGTCCATGGGATTTTCCAGGCAAGAGTACTGGAGTGGGGTGCCATTGCCTTCTCCAAGAACTACCATATGACCCAGCGATTCCACATCTGGGTATTTATTAAATAAAAACAAAAATGTTAACTAGAAAAGTTATATACAGCCCTTGCTCACCAAAACGTTATATACAGTATCCAAGGTATGAAAATAACCTAAATCAACATATGAACTTATAAACAAAATGTGATAAACACATTCACATTTGCACAGAGGAATAATCTTCAGCCACAAAAAATAGTGAAATCTTGCCATTTGCCATAAGATGAATGGAGCCTGAACAGACCCTGAATATTTCAAAATTTATACTATGTGAAATAAATAAGATAGAAAAAGACAAGTACTATGAGATCTCACTTATATATGGAATATAAAAAAACTCCAACCCCTCAAAACACACAACTCCCCCCACCCCAGAACTAATAGAACAGACTGGTGTTGCCAGAGGTGGGCAAAATGGGTTAGGGTCAAAAGGTATAAACTTCCAGTTTTAAAATAAGTAAGTCCTAGAAGTGCAATGTGTGTGCGTGCATTCGTGTCCAACTCTTGTGACCTATGGACTGCAGCCCGCCAGGCTCCTCTGTCTATGGGATTCTTCAGGCAAGAATACAGGAGTGGCTTGTCATGCCCTCCTCCAGGGGATCTTTCTGACCCAGGGATTGAACCTGTGTCTCTTACGTCTCCTGCACTGGCAGGTGAGTTCTTTACTACTAGTGCCACCTGCTAAAGGGGAAGCTCCAGTATTCTGGTCACCTGATGCGAACAGCTGACCAGGGAAAAGTCCCTGATTGCTGGGAAACATTGAGGGCAGGAGAAGAGGGTATCAGAAGATGAGATGGCTGGATGGCATCACTGATGCACGGACATGAATTTGGGCAAACTTTTGGAGATGGTGAGGGACAGGGAGGCATGGCATGCTACAGTCCATGGGGTGCCAAAGAGTTGGGCAATACTGGGGGAATGAACAACAACAGAAATATAATGTACATTATAGTGACTGCAGTTAATAATCCTGTATTGAATATTTGAAAGTTGCTAAGAGTTAGATCTTAAAAGTTCTAATCATAAGAGAGATTTATAACTATGCATAAGGAATGTTAAGTTATTGTGGTGATCATTTTGCAATATTTACCAATATTTCATTCTTCTATACCTGAAACTAATATAATATTTAAATTATAGCTCAATAAAAAAGGAAAATCCTTAGGCTGATTTAATTTTGGGAAATTATTAGTTAGAAATGCTATAGGAAGAGATGAGAAGACAGGTAAGAGTAGATATTATTTAGGATACTTATTAAATACAGGACTGTAATAGTTGCTTTTTCTGTTGGGTTGACAAATAGCTTGCTGTTACGAATGGTTGATTAATCTTTAGTAGAGTAATATTAGGGACTTACCGATGGCTCAGTCATGAATCTGCCTGTAATGCAGGAGACCTGGGTCTGATCCCTGGTTTGGGAAGATTCCCCTGGAGGAGGGCATGGCAACCCACTCTAGCATCCTTGCCTGGAGCATCCCCATGGACAGAGGAGCCTGGAGGGTTACAGTCCATGGGGTCGCAAAGAGTCAGACACGACTGAGCGACTAAGCACAGCACATAGCCCAGAGTAATAGTAGAGAGCTAATATACGTTCCATGTAGAGATTAGATTTTTTTGAGGAAGAAGATTACAGAAAATTAAAAATTACAAAGCATAATTAAACAAAACTTTATTTTCATAACACACAGATAACAATGTTTCATTATGTTTGCTTTTAAAGAAATTAAACAATACAGATTAAAACTGAAGTCTCTGTGTGTTCACTGTCACCTCAGAACCCAAACTACTAGTTTAAATTGAAAGGGGTTTTTAGAAGGGCAATAAGGTAGCTCATAGACTCTCACACAAGGTGAAATACTAGGCTTGGATGCTACAGAGCCAGGATCAATGCAGCGAGAAGACCTGATCAGCTACATCATGAGGCTCTTGTAGCAGAAGCATCACTGTTGTGTTGCCATCTATTACTCAGTACCTATGATGATAGAGTTCTAAAGCTAAAATTTTACTACAATGCCTCAGAAGACTCACATGCTTTCACCACCATGCATTTCCCAATGCGGAAGGACCATTTCACAAAGTTCATTCCCCTGTTGCAACTGCACACAGCGCTTCTGCTTGGCAGAACCTGAGCCATACAAAGACTATCAGCTGCAAGATGGACTTTGATCACCACTACTGGTCATTTTTTCCATGTAACCCTATATCCTCCATCTCCTAGAAGTACTAATAGCCATGTACACATTAATCTGTAAACAATATATATTTAAATTTTACATGCATTGCTTTTTCTTTACATGTTTGTATAACTTGATTATTCTTTTTCATGTATTTGAGACCTATTAATTATGATATATTATTCATTGGTACCCTCCATCTGATTGTATCCCATTATTTAAAATTCACTTTTGATGGATAGTTGCTTTTTTATTATTATAAAAACTGGATACAGAGAGACGTTGTGGGCTGGGAGGTGGGAGGGGGATTCAGGATTGGGAGCTCGTGTACACCTGTGGTGGATTCATGTCAATGTATGGCAAAGCCAATAGAGTATTGTAAAGTAAAAAAACAAACAAACAAACAAAAAACTGGAAAAATAGTTCCTTGGGCAATTAATGCAAACTACTGAAAGATAATATTCCTTGGAGGTAAAATCACCTGAGGTCACTTATTACAAACATAGCTTCCCAGGTTCCTCCATAACAGTCGAGGGCCAAGCAGGAAACTTGGAAAACTAAAACAAAACAAACATGCCCAGCTGCAATAGGTTAAATTACAAGGAGATTGTCTTCAAAAGTAAAGGTAAAGGATAGGTCATGAATGGGAAAATTTTTTCTGTAAAGGGCCAAACAGTAAAATTTTAAGTTTTGTGGGTCATGTGCAATCTGCTGCCTAGTCTTCCTTTTTTCTCTCTTACAATCCTTAAAAAGTGCAAAATAATATTGTGAACTCAAGGGCTGTGCAGAAACAGGCTGGTGGTTTGCTGATCCCTGGTTTTGTCAGGCAAGGAATAGTAAAGTTATCTGGAATCAGTAGCAACTGAGCTCTGGCTACCGAGATCTGAAGGGAAGAGGCACGTTACTGGGACTTGGAGGAAAAAAAAAAAGGGTGTCCTTTGGAGTCAGATGCATGACTTGAGGGGAACTGCAGGAGAGCTCATCTATGGAGACCTTCCAGGAAGGAGTTAAATATCTGAGCCTCACATCTGAGTTCCTGTCAGTGCTTCCCATTTGGCTAAGCCGATCCTAAAGCCAGGGCAATGGTGTCCAGTTGTATTATCACCAAGTCTAGCCTTCTGGAGCAGAAAGTACGGTGGGGAAGGTGGAGAGTGGGTTTGGAGGGATGAACAGAAAGTATCTAAGAGGGCTCTATTCACCATTCTGAGACAGTAGAGTTGAGATGGAGCCTGGGAACTGGAGATTTTAACAATAACTCATGTGATACTGACCAAAGCTTGAGACACACTTTGAAAGGTATACAACTAGAAGTGAAATTGCTGGATCACAGTGTATATGAATTATCCATTTTTGAACTATTTTTCAAAGTGAGTATATCAATTTAACTTAACTATCAATATACAAAAACAACTAATTTTCTTTTCACTCTCACCAAATATTTGATATTGCCAAAATTTTCCATTTTTGCCAATTTTATGGGTAAAAATGGATTTGTGCGTGTGTGTGTTTTAAGTAACATTATCTGATTTACAGTGAAGGTGAACATGTTTTCAAATATTTATCATTCCAATATCTCTCCCTTTTCAAATGTATGTTCTTTGTCCATTTTTCTATTACACTGCCTTTCTTCTATATTATTTTCTCAACTGGTCAAAATTCTTTACATATTCTGGATACAACCCTATGTCTAATATACACTACGAATACCTTTTTCTAGTCTGGCTTATTTTTTTCATTCTGTTGGTGATGTTTTTTGCCATCTAGAATTTGAAAAATTGAATATATTCTTTGAAATTTATAGTTTAATGACTTGTTATGACTTTTTCTATTAAAAGTTCATTAATGTGTCCCAGTACTTTCTTATGTCATAGTTTTATCATTCTTAATATATTGACATTTTTCCAAACATAAAAAATACTATAAAGCATATAAAATTATGCTGAATTAAACTATATATAAATCAGTGTTCCTTGAATTTAAAATTCATTTAAAGAACTTAAATTTTTCTTAGGGGCAACATGAACAAATTGTTATACAGCAGTGTTTGAAAAATGCCAATTGAGAGAATTTTGAAAGAAAGGAGACACTCAGTTTTGGCAGTCTTTCATTAAAAAAAATAATGTATTAAAAGTAAGAGAAAGTAAAAGCAATTTATTCCAATTAGTATTAATAATGAAAAAAACATTTCTCAATGTAGTATTATTATCATGTGTTCCAAGAACACTCTTAATATAAAGATGTCCAAGCTTAGTCATCTGGCCAATAAATATTCTATAATTTTTATTAGAACTTATGGAAAGCAGGGCACTTTTAAGAATTGGAAAATGATATTAAGATAATATTTTTGAACTCTTGTCAAAATTCTGGAATGAGCACCTACATCTACCTCAAACATCCCAAATTTCTACTGAAATAAGAGAGTGAATTGAAAATACAAGTGATAAGAGTTCTGGAATAAAAGAAGACAGTTAGCAGTAAACCAGAAAAATTTGAAGAAATCTTTGGAAATTATACAGTAGATGGAACCAAGTTAATGAAAGAGAAGAAAATGAAAAAAAGATCAGGGGATGTCACACAATTTCTCCCCCAAAGAGGCACAAATACCCCTTCTTCAGGGAGCACCCTTACAGCAAAGCACTGGGTAATTATTTGCAGACCCACTGTGTTAGTCTTTTAGGACTGCTACAATTGAGTATATTAGACCAAGTGGCTCAAACAATAAAAATTTATTTCTCATGGTTCTGAAGATTGGAAAATCCAAAATCAAGGCACCAGGAGATTTAGTGTCTGCTGAGGGCATGCCTCTTACTTATGGAAGAGGAGAAAGAGCTCTCTGGGATCTTTTACGAGGACATTAATCAACTTTCCAAAGGCCCCACCTCCAAATACCGACATAGTAGAGATTAGGTTTGAACATCTGAATTTTGTGGGGGACGCAAACATTCAGTCTATAGCACCTGAACTCTACAGTGTGGCTGCCTGGTACCTCTCCTTCAGATGCAACTCTCTGTCTTCAATTCTGTATATCACTCTGAATCTTCCTAGTGAATTTCTTATTCTTAAATTAGCCTTTCTTTTCCTCATAAATACCCTAATTTTACAGAAAACCAATCCAGGCACCTCTAGTAATCAACCTAACTTGTCAATCATTTAAAAACAAAACAAAACTGAAGATCATATGACATTTGGAGAAAACTAACAGCAAAATAGTTTTTAACTAAGATGAGCAAAAAGAGGAACTAACCTCAGAGACAACAAAAGCACAAAAGACAGTTATGACTATAAAGCAAAACAGTTATGACTATAAAAGAAAAACTGTGAAAAATATGTATAACTAATAAAAATAAGGCTAGAGAGATGGAAGTGGTTGGACGTACAAATGTGTTCAATTTCTCATCTTTTGTAGTAGAAAGTCAATGAACTCATTAATTTTTTTTAACTTGAGATATCTGGTTTTCTTTAACAATAATCTTTTGATGTTCTGCCTACCTGGTCTTTGTTGCAAAAATTCCTGTACATCCTGGTTCCCACCCTTTCCTCTTCAGAGCATTCTCTCAGAGTTAGCTGAGATGTTGTATCCTGAACTTAAGTCTTCAACTTTGTCCGCCAAATAAAATGTAACTCTCAACTTCTAGGCTATGCATTTTTTTTTTTTTTCAGTAGATACCTCGTAGATCCTCTCAGCTAGGGAAAAAGGTTTCTGGACTCTTAGGAATGTCATCTCACAGCCCTCACATTTCTGTGCAAGGTAGAGAGGAGAGTGTCTTGAAAAAGTATGCATGTTTGGATGGCATCACCGACTCAAAAGACATGAGTTTGAGAATGCTCCAGGAGATAAAGAAGGACAGGGAAGCCTGGAGTGCTGCAGTCCATGGGGTTGCAAAGAGTGGGACATATGTGAGTGACTGAACAACAACAGTGCATACTGGGGCTGTCCTGTATCTCACTGTGCTGGTGGGTTTGGGAACCTGCACCTGTGACTAAATTCATAAAACGTAAGACCCTCGCTGGGCAGGTGGGCACGTGAAACTGGTGAATCTGCATCACTGGGTGTTTTGATCAATGTCAGTGTTGTGGTAATGATGTAACAGTCTAGTCACCCAGGATGCTACCTTTGGGGGAAAGTGGGTGAAAGGTGTAGAGGTGTCTCTGTATTGTTCCTTACAACTGCAGGTGAATGTGTAATTATCTTAAAATAAAAAAAGTTTGTTTGAAGACAAAAAAAATGCATGTGGTATGCTGGGGAACACAGTGACTTCCAATCAGATTCAGAGAGAAACACACAGTTTTTTAACAGGATTATAAAAACTCCATAATATTGACAATTCAAGCCAGAGAAGTATGAATATATTATTTAAATCTGTAATAGTCAACACTAGAAAAATATAAAAACCAGGAAATACCTAAAGCAACGACTTCAGGGAGAGATGGATTTGAAGGTGGGAAAAATAGGGGGATTTTAAATTTTAGACTCCTCTGCATGGTTTGAATTGTTTAAGCTATTTAGGTGTTAATTTTATTTAAAACTAAACCTAGTTTAAATTAAAAAATAATTTGTATTATATAAATGATTTGTTCCCACCTGCCTATGTTTATTTTTTAAATAAGAAATTATATTCATTTAGACTAGGTTATCCAGAAACCTTTTCTTGACTAGTGTGAGTGACTCTTCTTCATGGGTCCACAAGTATGAAATCTGCAAACAAAGGGGAAGTACCCTGATGTAACGGGCTGACTCATGAGGAAAGACTGGGAAAGACTGAAGGCAGGAGGAGAAGGGGCGACGGAGGGCGATGGTTGGATAGCATCACTGACTAGATGGACATGAACTTGAACAAACTGGGAGAGGGACAGGGAAGCCTGGCATGCTGTAGTCCATGGGGTCGCAGAGTCAGACATGCCTGAGCAACTGAACACTTTAGTCCTAGCTGTGGTCTTACTCTGCAAGTCACTTCTATGGTGACGCTAGCTATCTGCGCTGTGACACAGTTGGTAGATACTTTCTTCCTTCGTAATCTGAGAGTTAGTTAAGCAGGCTGTGAGGAGATTTGGTCTGGTTTTCCCTGCCTATGCCAGAGTCAGAGCATACATGCTGATGTGAAACTTCACCCGAGAGCCAATTTGCCATCACCAGAGTATTTGAAGCCTTGGAGTCAAAGCCGAAGGGAAAAATAACTCCCTTGCTGGTGAACCTATGTAGGGAGGTGAAACTTATCCTGGGAGAGCAAGCTGTCTATACCTCCTGCATTTTGAAGCAGCTCCCAATCCTTCCAGTTTCAGTCACATGGAAGCAAACAGCAGGCAGAGAAAGGCAAGAAAGAACCCATTCATGTATTCTAATCATTTTTATCCAATGATTCTCACTGTGGCTGCACATAGAAGTCACCTGGGAAACTTTAGGCTAAGGTCTGGGTTGTATTCCAAGAGTTGAGTTAATTGGTCTCATGTGCCTTGGATATGAGGTGCTTTAAAATTTCCTCAGGCGTGGTGTGGATTAAAAATTTTGAAACTGCTTTTTTTCTGTATACTGTAATCAAAAAATAAGTAAATGTTTGGTGGGTGGCAGCTGTCAATTTTCTCAGTCAGAGAGGAAAGTTACAGATAAGCAGGAAGGCAAGGCTAGAGTGAATCTTGTGGGCTGGAGTCACAGACATCAGTGTGAACTTACGTTTAGCTACACACAGAGAGAGACAGGTGAACATTACAGAATTACATATATGTGTTTTATATATAGACTAAGTGTGCCCCTTTGGAATGTAGCCCACCAGGCTCCTCTGTCCATGGGATTCTCCAGACAAGAATACTGGAGTGGGTTGCCATGCCCTCCTCCAGGGGATCTTCTTGGCCTGGAGATTGAACCCACATCTCTTACATCTCTTGCATTGGCAGTTGGGTTCTTTACCACAGAGCCATCACAGAAGCCTCAAAAATATGTTTATAAGTAGACTGATATACAAACACATATTTCTTTGCTCTGTTTGCTGAAAGTAGTGAGCATTCCCAATTCTCAGATCTTTGTTTATCATTATCATTCCCCCTATAAAAGCAAATAGGTTACTTTAAAGAAATGGGAAGGAAAATACAAAATACACATAGAGCATCTTGTACTACCAGAAAGTAAGGCAGTGATCAAAAAATAAAAGGATGGGGTCATGCCACAGGGAAACAGGAACCAACCTGAAAGGACTCCCAATGGCCAAAGCTGGAAATATTTGAGAAACAAGATAAATAACATAGTGTTGGATTATAACCCAAAGTGTGAAATGGATACACATGAGTCCATACTGATATAATTAAACAACTGAATTAACAAGGGAGGAAAGAGAGACAAATTTTTCTTACAGAGTAGCAGGAAGTAATTTATGTAGATATTACCCCTTCTAGGAGGCAGACCTTAATTCTTCCCTCACCTGCTTGAGAATGGACTAGACTTTGTGACTTGTTTCCAAAGAATAAAGTAGGGAAAGGGAGAAATTGTAACTATTTAAGTGGAGGAACCTGGAAAACACTAAGTGATGACGGCTAACACTGCCAAAGATGTTATGTGGCTATCATGGATCCTCTGATGCGATGAAAAGGGCATTTCACCTCAGGGGTACCCTTTCCACAAACCTACAACTCCAGTCTCAGACAAACCCAAACTGAAGGATGTTCTACTAAAACAAGAACTAGCACTATATGACCTACTAGGACTCATCAAGGCTTTCAAGGAAAGCAAGTAAAGATAGAAAGCTAGACCAGAAGAGATTAGGAGAAGTAATGTCTCAACACAGTGGCTTGGAGCCTGGGAGAGAAAAAGTAAAAATTAGTAAAATCGGAGTAGAGTCTAGATTATAGTTTATAGTAATTTACGAATGTTCATTTCTGAATTTTGACAAATGTACCACAATAGAGTAAGATGATAATAGGAAGGGAAACTGAGAAATAGGTCAGGGGTATAGGAAAACTACTTTTCTGGAAATCTAAAATTATTGCAAAATAAAATTTTATTTAAACAACAACAAAAATGACAACAAACCAAACAAGGTGAAGTATTGACCTCAAAATGCCCATGCCAAGAAGAATAATGTGAACAATGATTATCTTAATAAAGTTCTGATAATGTGGGAAAAGCAAGTACCCCATGTGAGACTAATAGCAACTAAATTTGAGAATCCTTGTTTCAATGGTTTGAAAGCTCTGTCACTAGATCATGTGATCAAATTGGATTCGCTGATTTTGACCCAATATTTCTCTTTCTGATGAAGTGGAAAGAAAAGGAGGCTTCAGGAAGTGAATATCAGGTCTTTGAACTACTTACTACACAGGCCAGTGATCTGTATCAGTAGTGAAGAACACTGAGGGTTGTGGACATTTAATTTTTCTTATATTTACCTGATAGGCTCCTCAGGCATATTCAGGAAACCACAGGAGAACTCAGGATCAAATCAGTACTGGCTTGTAGTGGGAAATAGTATTGACAGTAAGGAGAAATCCATTTCATCAATTTAAGCAGGTTCCAGAGAAACAATAAAAGTGCCTGCTCTGCATGTTCAGTGGTTAATGTTTCCATGTCACAGCACACAGAGGGCATTTAATGCACATTTATTGACTAAAATGGTTTAATGTCTTTCAGTGGGTGCTGCAAGAAATGAGAAAAAGAAAGACATTGCTAGTGAGATAAAATGGCAGCATGCACTTAAGAAACTTTAAAATATGTACAGACTGGCATGTTAGAAATGCATAATAATGTGCCATTTGTACTACTTTGAAATTATGTACTGTTGTATGGAGGAATGAACAAATGCTCTTAAGATGAAGAAAAGGTACTTTTGGGGTTTTTTGAGTATTTAATTGCACTTCCTGAGGTACAGAGGTATTTTCAGAGAGCACAACCTTTCCTTTTAACGTATCAGTGAAAAATACACATTCTTAGAGTTTAAGAATTCTTGCCATCCCCTGGGAAATGTGGTAGGACACTGGAAAACTTTATTCCAAAGGCCAAACCCATCTTGGCAGATGATATCCTGGCTTATGTTTTCTGGGGGAGAAACAAAATGAGAATATATCGGAGAGAGGAAAGGAGGAGGAGAGAGAATGATTAGGAATGAGTGGTGAGCTGTGAAGCAGGAAGAATTGGATGATTCCAAAGGAGAACGAAGGGTCAGCCTTTCATCAGGGAAACTGGTCCTGGCCTCAGAGGAGGTCTGGAAAGGACAAGGGGCAAAGAAAATGCTTTGAGAAGAATCAGTCTAGGACCTCGCCAAGGAAAATATTTTATAAAAGTTAAACAAGGAAAAAATATCCGGGATTTGTCATTCCCCCGGCGCCTTTTGTGTTTTGAGCTGAAAAAAAGAGGACTGAGGCAAGGTAGGTTCACCACAAATGGAAGCTCTCATAGGATGCCCACTCTCCAAATTCCTGAGCACTTTGAGCACACAGGGCAAATGTGGGAAGCTGGAGGGATGGAAAAGCCCTAGGATGAAAGGATTCACAATGGGTTAATTTACCAGCTGCAAACTAAGCATTGTAGAATTTGCATTCCCAGATCCTGACCATAATGGAAAAATCTTTCAAGATCAGAAATAGGATCTAACAAGCTATGTGGTATCCTTTTTTCACTGATTGGCATTTTTTTTAGACATACAAAAAGCTGTATATGATTAATGTATACAATTTGACAAGTTTGAAGCTAAGTAAGTATACATCCATGAAGCCATCAGGACATCTATGCCATAAATCTACCCATAAGCTCCACAATATCCTTCTGTCCTCTTTTGTTATTTTGTAATAAGAACATGGAACATAAATTTGTCCTCTTAGAAAATTTTAAAATAATAAGTGGTTCTTTATAGGTCAGGCAACTGAGTTAAATGGAGGACTGATGCCTAAATGATTCTGCCAAGTGTTTGGAAACACGGGCGAAACTGGAAAAACAATATGAGAGTCCAACCGGTTGTGACTCAGTGGCTTCCTTCGGGACAAACTGAAAGAAAGTAATTTCTTTTAAAAATTAAACTAAAAACTTGATTCCTTGATTCCTATCCCCCTTTGAAGGCAATTTGGCTTGCTTAAAAACTCAAGGAAAGGTTACATATATATTTTTTTAATTTTTTAAAATTAATTTATTTTAATTGGAGGCTAATTACTTTAAATATTGTAGTGGTTTTTGCCACACATTCACATGAATCAGCCACANAGGCCAAACCCATCTTGGCAGATGATATCCTGGCTTATGTTTTCTGGGGGAGAAACAAAATGAGAATATATCGGAGAGAGGAAAGGAGGAGGAGAGAGAATGATTAGGAATGAGTGGTGAGCTGTGAAGCAGGAAGAATTGGATGATTCCAAAGGAGAACGAAGGGTCAGCCTTTCATCAGGGAAACTGGTCCTGGCCTCAGAGGAGGTCTGGAAAGGACAAGGGGCAAAGAAAATGCTTTGAGAAGAATCAGTCTAGGACCTCGCCAAGGAAAATATTTTATAAAAGTTAAACAAGGAAAAAATATCCGGGATTTGTCATTCCCCCGGCGCCTTTTGTGTTTTGAGCTGAAAAAAAGAGGACTGAGGCAAGGTAGGTTCACCACAAATGGAAGCTCTCATAGGATGCCCACTCTCCAAATTCCTGAGCACTTTGAGCACACAGGGCAAATGTGGGAAGCTGGAGGGATGGAAAAGCCCTAGGATGAAAGGATTCACAATGGGTTAATTTACCAGCTGCAAACTAAGCATTGTAGAATTTGCATTCCCAGATCCTGACCATAATGGAAAAATCTTTCAAGATCAGAAATAGGATCTAACAAGCTATGTGGTATCCTTTTTTCACTGATTGGCATTTTTTTTAGACATACAAAAAGCTGTATATGATTAATGTATACAATTTGACAAGTTTGAAGCTAAGTAAGTATACATCCATGAAGCCATCAGGACATCTATGCCATAAATCTACCCATAAGCTCCACAATATCCTTCTGTCCTCTTTTGTTATTTTGTAATAAGAACATGGAACATAAATTTGTCCTCTTAGAAAATTTTAAAATAATAAGTGGTTCTTTATAGGTCAGGCAACTGAGTTAAATGGAGGACTGATGCCTAAATGATTCTGCCAAGTGTTTGGAAACACGGGCGAAACTGGAAAAACAATATGAGAGTCCAACCGGTTGTGACTCAGTGGCTTCCTTCGGGACAAACTGAAAGAATGTAATTTCTTTTAAAAATTAAACTAAAAACTTGATTCCTTGATTCCTATCCCCCTTTGAAGGCAATTTGGCTTGCTTAAAAACTCAAGGAAAGGTTACATATATATTTTTTTAATTTTTTAAAATTAATTTATTTTAATTGGAGGCTAATTACTTTAAATATTGTAGTGGTTTTTGCCACACATTCACATGAATCAGCCACAGGTGAACATGTGTCCCTCATCCTGAACCCTCTTCCCACTTCCCTCCCCATCCAATCCCTCTGTGTCATCCCAGTGCACTGGCCCTGAGTGCCCTGTCTTATGCATCGAACCTGGACTGGAGATCTGTTTCACATATGATGATATACATGTTTCAGTGCTATTCTCTCACATCATCCCACCCTTGCCTTCGACCACAGAGTTGAAAAGTCTGTTCTTTACACAGAAAAGTCTGTGTCTCTTTTGTTGTCTTGTATATAGGGTCATCATTACCATCTTCTAAATTCCATATATATGCGTTAATATACTGTATTGGTGTTTTTCTTTCTGACTTACTTCACTTTGTATAATAGGCTCCAGTTTCATCCATCTCATTAGAACTGATTCAAATGCATTCTTTTTAATGGCTGAGTAATATTCCATTGTGTATATGTACCACAGCTTTCTTATCCATTCGTCTGCCAATGGACATCTAGGTTGCTTCCATGCCCTGGCTATTGTTAACAGTGCTATGACAAACACTGGGGTACACGTGTCTCTTTCAATTCTGGTTTCCTTGGTGTGTATGCCCAGCAGTGGGATTGCTGGGTCATATGGCCATTCTATTTTCAGTTTTTTAAGGAATCTCCACACTGTTCTCCATAGTGGCTGTACTAGTTTGTATTCCCACCAACAGTTTAAGAGGGTTCTCTTTTCTCCGCACCCTCTCCAGCATTTATTGTTCGTAGACTTTTGCATAGCAGCCATTCTGACTGGCATGAAATGGTACCTTATTGTGGTTTTGATTTGCCTTTCTATGATAATGAGTGATGTCGAGCATCTTTTCATGTGTTTGTTAGCCATCTGTATGTCTTCTTTGGAGAAATGTCTGTTTAGTTATTTGGCCCACTTTTTTGATTGATTCATTTACTTTTCTGGAATTGAGTTGCAAGAGCTGCTTGTATATTTTTGAGATTAATTCTTTGTCAATTGCTTCATTTGCTATTATTTTCTCCCATTCTAAAGGCTGTCTTTTCACCTTGCTTATAGTTAAGGAAAGGTTATATTAAATCACAATGGAGCTTCAACACTAAGTTTTACTAATCCATCATTATTTGCTGACTAACCACCATGTCTCAGGCACTGTATGAAGCACTGGGAATATTCAGGCAAACAAGAAAGAACATCATCTCTGCTTTCCTAACTTGTAGTTATCTCTCAATTAGCAACAGAACCTTTGAGAATGACATGGATTTTTGCTCTCATTTCAGAGTCTGTAGAAAGCACATCTCACTGTTTTCTGGCAGCGGGTGTCTGGAATTCTGACTTAATCATATGCAAGGACAGGCAAGTGTTAAACTTATAGAGTAGGTGTGTTATAAAAAGATGAAACATATGTCTTTATCCATCTCCACTAAGAACATAGACTTGTTGGAATTGTGCAAATGGTAAGAACAGTTCTACTAAACTTGACCACTCTCTGACATTTTAGAGTATATCACTTTTGGAGATCATTGCTCTTTTAAATAAAGCTGTGGGAGCTCGTGAAATTATTTATCCTCTGAGCCTCAGTTTCCTAAGATTGGGATATCTACCCTACAGAGTAGTCATTTGACCAAGTATAATATCAATCGAGGGCTGGATACACAGTTGATCCTCAAAACAGTTATTCCACCCCCCCAATCTTTTTTTTTTTTCTTTCCATTTTCACAGTTAAATGGCTGGCTGATGAAATGGCAATTCTTCTGTATGTGGAAATATTCATACCTGAGGAGCTTGAATGAGTAGTTCTTGACAGAGATGATACAGAGACAAATCAATCACCAGGAAGAACTAGAACCCATCTGAACTGTATTTCATCTCTGAGATTCTATAAAAACCTTGATTGGATATTGCCACGGAATTATGGTTCCTTCTTTATTAATAAGTGGATGTAGACACCCAATCTACTTTAGAGGTTCAGATGGTCCTAGTTGTTTATTAAGCATCTGATGTGGGAGGTACATTCCAGGTGCCCTCCAATACATTATGTCATTCAATCCTTCCAACACCCTAGCAGGAAAGGGATTTTAAAGACGTGAAGGAAGGCTCAGCAATATAAAATTCAATGTAAATTCAGTATAGCAATATTTAATGTTATAAAAAATCAGTATCAACTCAATGAGTGAGGAGTGAAGAGTCTGAACTCAAGGCTTCCTACTAATTCAAATCCACATCTTTCCCTCTCTTCAGAATTCAAGTTAAGATGTGTTTAAACTGGAATCTGATTTATTTGGCAGAAGGGGCTGTAGGTAAATGGATATTTTTGAACTTTCAGCCCTTGGTGACTAAATTCTGCACACCCTCTGCTAACTGCATGTCAGAAGAGCCACCTGTGTTTCCTGCTACTGCTGAGGCTACTTGGACAGCATTTTGCTCACTGGGTGCTGGAAGCATAGGTGTGGGAGCTAGAGTAGAAGCCAAAAATCTAATGATTTTGAACTTCCACAGAACAGGGCTCTGGGCTCTAAAACCCTCAACTGCAGACACAGTGGAAATAATGAGAAGCAGTTGCATTGTTTTCTATCATTTTTAGGTTTTAGAGGGGTGAAGAGAAAAGGGGGTCACTGTAAATCATGTATTTTGTAAGTCACGAGTGTATTAGAAAAGACTTTTAAATATTTGTCATGTCATAGTTGAATATGAAATGTAAACTGCATTTAAATTTTCTCATCAAGCCTGAGGAAACAATTTTGCCCAGAGGTATCCACCTGTAAATTCAGCAAAAGGCACCAAACGTGTTTCATCACAAGCTGGAGAGATAGTCCAGAAAACAGAGGTGCTCTGGCAGACAAGATCATTCTCATGAGGTCAGCCATGGATGGGAAGAGTTTCTCTGCGAGCCTTTGTAGCCCACTGACCCAGAAAGGAGGAGAAGGGGATGACAGAGGATGAGACAGTTGGATGGCATCACCGACTCGATGGACATGAGTTTGAGCAAGCTCCGGGAGTTGGTGATGGACAAGGAGGCCTGGCATGCTGCAGTCCATGGGGTCGCAAAGAGTTGGACACGATTGAGTGAGTGAACTGAACTGACCCAGAAAGGAAGCTCCATATTAAAGCTCTCTTTTCCTAAGTGACCAATAGAGGCTGAGAGAGTTGAAAACAAAGGAAACTAGCCCTCTTCTCAAAGGTCAGTTGGACTCTGATTGCTAAACCCACAACATCCGGTAGATTATTTAGACACTATTTTGCATATTGAACTCTAGCTTTGCATTAACATCTGAAGCATGAAAGACATTATGTGTTGAAGATAAAACAACCAAACAAAATATTCTCTGCTGCCTCTGTGTAAGAAGTAAACAAACCCTACTTCTGCATTTGCTATGATTTGTGTATTGCTGGGACCTTGTGCAGTTACTATGGAAATACCAGGTCCCCAAAGAGCTATAATTCTGCTAGTGCTGCAAAATGAGCCCACTTAGCACAGTGAACTGATTGATCTCGTGCCCTGTAATTTAGAATAAGGCTCAAAGGCCTCTAATCTCACTGTTCTTATGAAAAGCAGTTGGCTCAAATAGTTTGTATTAGAGAAATATTAAAGAAATGCAGTGGTTTAGCTTACAGCTAGAGCATGTATTTAAGGCAGCATATTTCTTTAGAATTATAATATCAAATGATGTTTCATTTCTATTGGAAATTTAGGAATGTGAGGTGGTTAGCCAGCCTCAATTGGTAATGTGCCATTGATTTTATTTCTCAATGAGAAACTATCATTTGTTATCCACTACATATTTATTCTAAGGCTCCAAGGTAAGCAGAGAAAAAATTTCTTAGTGTCTAGGTCACACTGAATTGGCTAGGAGATCACAGAAACAAACTGAGTTGTTACCAGATTTTATATTTTCATCCTTTGAAATATGTCTAAATTTGTTCTTACTGTACTTTTCATCAGAGGAATTGACACGTAAATTATACACCATAGAGATTTGAACATTAGAGAGTTGGGATCTACTTTTGCCTATTTGCTAATGGGCAGTGAGCTGTCAGGGAGGCAATGAACCCTGCTGGGGAATGGGAGGCAGGTGTGCAGTGTTGTGGTTCAGGTTGTATTATTTCCTTCCATACCTGGGCTACCCAGTTACTCCCCAATGTCATCAACATCCTCCCTACTTACTTTAAAGATGTAATCCTTTGCTTGCCATTTTATCAAGCTCCCCCAGCCCCTAGCCCCAACCCTCAGCCACCTAACACATACCTATTCAGAGTCTACTTTCTATAAGTCCCAGATCAGACTGCAAGTTCTTTGAGATGCTGACTCAGCTGGTACAGCTAACACCATTAAAATTTCTAGATAACAAACTTTTTTCCAAACCACTAAGCCACTTACATTCCATGGCATTCTTTGAGTTTTCCCCAGTGAATCCAATAGCCTCTTTTAGTTTTCAGTCTTAGCAATATCTCTGCATCACTTAGCCTCATTCACCAGACCTCTCTTCCCAGGTCTTATGATTCTGTCCTCTCCTGCTTCCCCTTAAGTCTCTTAATCCTCCTTTGGTCCCCTGCTGTCTTCCCTTCTTCTCCACAATGTTTGATCATTTCACTCATGAAACAAACATTTATGCAGCACTTATCATGGACCAGGTTAGGTTCCGAGGATCTACAGATATTAATACAATGATGAATAAAGGTGTGTTCCCCTTCATCAGGAAGTTTACAGTCTAAAGTAGAAGAAAGGTCAGCAAATCCACAATTTTAGTTTGATAATTCCTTTTGAGAGCATATAGGAAGAGCTTCTAAAATCCAGGTATGAGAGGAACCAAGGAAGGCTTCCTAGAGAAGGTGACCCTTAAATTGAATTTTGATGAAGGGGTAAACTTATTCAGTTGATGGAGGGAGTCACACACATGGTTCTGTTCGTCTGGAGAATTCTGACTGATACAGGCTTACCTGAACCCCTAAATGCCTACTTGAAATACCACTTAGATACCCAACAGGCATGTCTAGGTTAATATCTCCTAAACTGAGCTTCAGATACTCTCCCCTCCAAATCCTTTTCTCGCAATCTGTCCTATTCCAGTAAATATCAACCCCATTCTTATAGTTGTTTGGGTCCCAAAACTTGATGTCATCCTGGGTTCGTCTTTGTCTCACATCTGATTCACTGGCAAGGGCTGTTAGCTCTACATTCAAAACACATCCAGAATTCAACCACTTTTCACCATCTCTACCACTATCCTCATGGTCCAAACCACCTGGATTATTATACCTTTTGAAACAGTCTTTCCTCATGCCCTTTTCAGAAACCAGAGCAATCCTGTCATTCTCTGCTCAAAACCCTCCAGCATCTCTGTGAGAGTGAAAGGACTGAAGTCCTTACCTGGCCCACAAGGCCCTATCCAGTGTAGCCCCTTCCCGCTTGCTTCATCTCCTACCTTCTTGCTCAGTGTTCTTGGCCAATCTGTCCTCCATGTTGTTCCTGGATCTTACCCATCGCAAAGGCCTGAGGGCCACTCCACTTGCTATTCCCTCTGACTGGAATGCCTTCCCCCAGATTTCCACGTGGATCTCCCCTTCTCTCCTAAAGGTCTCAGCTCAAGGCAATGAGGCCTTCTCTGAAAATCCTGTCTAAAATGGCAAATTCCATCTTCCAATACCCTCTCCACACAGAATTCTTATCCTCCTCCTTAATTTTTCTCCTTAGCACTTACTGTCATCTCACTTCCTAGATTTTACTTATTACCTTCTTTACTTGTCTCTTCCCACTAGAATTAGGCTGCATGAGAGCAGAAGTCTCAATGTCTTTCATTCAGTGCTGCATCCCCAGTGCCTAGAATAGAATCTGGCACATAATAGGAGCTCAATAAATATTTGTAAATGTCTATTATGTGGCCAAATGATCAGATGATGATGAGGAGCAGCAGCTAACACAGAGGTAGGGTCTTTCTGTTATTTGTGATATGGGAACATGTCCATCTCTCAGATCTCCTAATCTCAAAATCCAATACCTCAATGTTGGGCCAATCTCCCCTATCTTTTATTTATTTATTTATTACCAAGAATGCTTACTTAAAATGATGATGGCTACGTCTTAATTCTGGAGATTCTGATTCAGCAGTTTGGGGTAGGTCTTTAAATCTTCATTAAAAAAAAAATGACATTGATGCAGGTATTCTTTGGACCATACCTTGGGAAACACCGACTAGTACTGAGTCCCAAACTGTGTAAGCCATGTCTGCCTCCCAGATGTATTTTATTTGGTCTAGGAAGTACTGGTTTACAAAATACTTAAGTATATTACTTATCAATATTTAAAATTTAAAAGATTTCCTCTATCATCCTTATTTACATATTTCTATTTTAATCTGATGACCTGACAAGGCTGGGCCTGTAGTTTTAGATGGCAGTAATCAGCTAAAGGTGGATGGCAGCTGCAGATTTCTTTTAAAAAGGACATATCTAACTGCTGACTCCAGGTTACCATAGATACCACCCTCCTCATTATGTCTTAAACAATGCATTCATCTATATTACTCACAGAGGCTCAGAATGCATTTGAGTCTGGGACCCCTTTCCTAACCAAATGAAGCCCAGGATGGGACTGGTGTCAGGTCAACATAAGTCTATACAAATTCTCAAAAAAGTATGTTGACCACTGTTTGAATCCAAGAATCCCCAGACAGGAAATACAAACACCATTTTTGCAAGAAGCATGAGGAAAATTACCTTTTTCTTATTTCGCTGATGATTCTGTTCCAAAGGAAACGTTAACCACTGGGTACTTTCTACATCAGATTTTTAATACCTTAGTCCATCATTTTACTAGTAAGGAGCAATTAGATTTATATAAAGATGTACACTGATTTTTCATCATTCTTCCATGAGAAATGAGTGATCAGTTCTTGGCTTCTCAGAACTCCAGTCATCTCACCAGAGGACAGACAGGCGTGCATCAAGAATCATGCTCCAGAAGGAATACACTGGATCAGACATCTACTCTGTATCAGAGTTCTCTCCAGAGAACTCTCTCTCTTTTATGGTCAGCTTGGCAGTTCAGTTTTGGTTGTGACCTGGGCTGTGCTACTCAAGTGGAATCCAACTCAGTGGTAAGTAAACTGACCCATTTGCCTCAAGAGTGGATTAAAAGAAAACAGGTAACGGCACTTTGGAGAGACCAATATAAAGACACGTAAACCCCAGTCTGGGAGCCCTAGCCACAGAGAGTTGCAGTTGTATGGCAGGAGGAGCCACGGCTGTGACCATAACTGGCAGAACTAGTGGCTTACCAGTCAGGCTGGCAGGCAGACTGCAGATACCTGGTGTTGACAGTACCCAAAGGTAACAGGCTCTCAAAGGGGGAACATGGAGACATTTGGGATCATGCTAAAGGAAGGGAGGATGATCTAGTTCTTAGCAACTATAATTGGTCAAGTCTTGGTCAAGATATTTTCCATTGTTATTGTTACCCTGGGATCTTCACCATCTCCCTTATAGCTTCTAAGGCCTAGGAAGTAGTGGCTACATAGATAGAGTTAGCTTTAAATATGAGTTCAACTGTTACTTTTTTCCTATTCAAAGGTGAAAACAATGAAGATCTTTATTCTCCCAGTTTTACAGGAGGTTTTTTTTTTTTTTTTTTTTTTTAGGTTATTGGTCCATGTCAAACCCACTGTATTAAAATGGTTATTGACTTTTTTTGCCATCAGAGTATCTGTCATAGGATTCACAGGGTTTGAGGTTGGGAATACTCAGGTTAAGATTAAACCTCTTTCCACTTCCCAGGAGTATAGCCTCTAGCACTGTATTTGCTCTCCTAAACTTAGTTTTCTCATCTGCAAAAGGAAGACAATCATTTATACATCAGGGAGTTTGCACTTGAATGAAAAATAATGTGTAAAGGATCTAGTCTACTGCCTCACTCACCAAGGCTCCATGAAGCATCACTAATTTGGTTATGTGATTGCTCCTACACTAAGAATGTCATAGGGAATCAGAGAGCCACAGAATTGAAAGGGATGTGAAGTTTTCCAATCCTACTCTCAGAGGCACAAACCATTTCAGATAAGGGATTATCTAGCCTTTGCTTTAGACTGTCATTTCCATTAATTAACATTAATATTAATATCACCTGGACTGTGAAGAAAGCTGAGCGCCAACGAATTGATACTTCTGAACTGTGGTCTTGGAGAAGACTCTNAATGCAAACCAAATTTCAGCATATAACAAGCCATAAGTAATGAAACTGGGGAGGGGCAGGGGTGAGGGGAAAGCTACAATATGAGCCAAAGAGGAAATTGCCAAGTTCTCACAGAATATACAGAGAATGGGAGGAGAAAGCAAAGCGGCTGAGAGAAAAAGATTCAAGAAGGGAACTGTGGGAAAATGTGAAAGTGCCCTTGAGGAGGAGCCAGGTCTTACTGGGTGGGAGAGATGAAATGATAACCTCTGCTGGCCACGTCAGCTCTGACCAGCTCTGACCTGAAGGATCAAGAGCCTCCTTAAGACCCTGAAGGAAGGAAAGGCCCTCTGGAGCCGTGCCATGGGCAGCAAGGGCCTCAGTCATCTCAGAGCCACGGGCCAAGGATATGACTGTGAATGACAATGAGGACAACATTAGCGTAGTAATATTTCTTCAGTCCCTCCATTGTTATTGTTGCTTTCCAGTCGCTCAGTCTTGTCTGACTCTGCGACCCCATGGACTGCAGCACGCCAGGCTTCCCTGTCCTTTACTATTTTCCGGAGTTTCCTCAAACTCATATGTCCTTTGAGTGCCATGGAGGGCTGTTCTCTTCTGAGGTCCTTTGTAGAAAGAGTGTATGTTCAGTTCCTCGGTCACGTCCAGCTCTTCGTGACCCCACGGCCTGCAGCCCGCCAGGCTCCTCTGTCCATGGAGTTCCCAGGCAGGAGCACTGGAGTGGGTGGCCACTTCCTTCTCGAAGGGATCTTTTCAACCCCGGGATCAAATCGGAGTCTCCTGCACCGGCAGGCGGATCCTTTAGCACTGAGGTCCGTGGAAAGAGCCACTGCCATCTGCTCTTCTCGCAGGTGCTCTGTTCTGAGGGGAAGTGGCAGGAAGGGCCCACGCGGCCGGGCTGCAGCAGACGGAGGCGCAGGAGGCGCTCCGCCACTCAGCTGGGAGCGTGGAGCCCCACACGCGCTGGCCCTCCGTCTGCCTCCTGCCACGGGAGGCCCTGTCTTCCCCCGGGACTCAAGGATTGCCACATACTGGCAGCCGCCGGGGTTATCAGCTCCCTCGGACGACTGCAATCCCCAGTCAAGTCCCCAAAGCAGGGCAAAGAACGCCGGTTTCTTCTGAACAGCCTTTCCTCACCCATTCCTCACCCTTGCTTTCATTTCCCTTTTTGCTTGGGTGAAAGGGTACAGTTCCAGACCTTGCTACTTGGAAAGGCCTACCTCACTGCTGACTTGACACTTCCAGCTGGATGACTGAGCCATATCACGGACTGAACTCAGCCCCAGTGGACTCTCAGTCCTCCCCTCCCCTGCTCCACCTTCACGTCCCCTCTTCGTCTGACTCAGCCCCTTCCCCTTGCCGGCACCCCGCCCTGTCCCTCAGCAGATGCTGCCGGTTTCCCATCAGAAGAGACCCAGGCGCTCGCCGCCTCGCCCTCCAAACTGGGCCCTGCGCTTCTGCCCCCGCCCCTCCGTGGGACACTGCAGGCTGACTGGTCCTGTTCAACTTTAAGAAAGGTCACGGCACCCCTGTGCTCAGACCCTCCGATGATGGCCAGTCTCAGCTGGAGTACAGGTCAAGTTCTCACCGTGGCCAAAGGCCCAGCACACTCTTCCTCAGTGGGTTTCTCCTTTCCCCCTTTCTGCCTCCACTCCAACCATTGGCCTCTTGTTGCTGCTTCAAATATGGGAGGTAGTCTGGGGTTGCCAGATTTAAGGACACTTTTACATTTTTTTCTTTTCTTTTTTAAAAAATGTCTTCATCACTGTTTTTGGCTGGGCTGGGTCTCTACTGCTGCGAGAGCTTTTCTCTAGTTGCAGCGAGCGGGGCTACCCTCGAGTCGCCGTGCACAGGCTTCTCCTTGCTTCTCTTGTCTCAGAGCATGGGCTCTGGGGCTCGCAGCGGCAGCAGTTGCGGCTCTGGGGCACAGGCTCAGTAGCTGTGGCGTACAGGCTTAGTTGCTCTGCAGCATGTAATATCTTCCCGGATTGGGGATCGAACCCATGTCTGCTACATTGGCAGGCAGATTCTTAAACCACTGAGCCACCAGGGAAGCCCGAATAGCCAGATTTAAGAAACAAAAATAAAAGACACCATTTTTTTTAAGTATCATTATGTCTCCCAAATTGCATGGCACATACTTGTATTTTTAAGTTATATATAATTGGTATGGAATTCACATTTCCTGCATTTTCTCTGGCAAGCCCAGGTGCACCCCCACCTTGGTACTTCTTGTCGCCAGTGCCTGGATACCCTTCCTCTGATACACATGCGACCCACTCGCTCACCGTCTGCAATCCTTTGCTCAAATTCCACCTTGGGGAGGCTTCACTAGTCACATGAAAAATTACAGTCTGGTTCTTCCTACCCTCTTTCTTCTCTTTCATTTTCTCTAAAACATCCTTTATGCTTTAGGTGTTGGTATCCCCCAACTGAGCCATAAAAACCCCAGGAGGGCAGCTTGTTTTTTTCGTTTCTGTACTGCTTGTTCACTGCTGTGTCCCTAGCACCGGGAACGCTACCTGACACCTGGAAGACTGTCAATGGATAGTGTTGGAATGAATGAACAAAGGCGTGAACCTCTCAAAGCTGCTGAGAATAAAACGGCCAAATCAAATCGCCACTGATTTAAGGATTTTTATACTCTAACCTCCATTCATTTTGAGATGACAAAAAGAAGCTCACCTCACTCCCAACTGAGCAACCTCAGACTAAATCACCTTTCTTGACTCCACACAATAAGGATTGTCTCATTTGATATCGATTTTGACTTCCCTGGTGGCTCAGATGGTAAAGCGTCTGCCTACAATGTGGAGTCCCAGGTTCAATCCCTGGGTCGGGAAGATCTCCTAGAGAAGGCAATGGCACCCCACTCCAGTACTCTTGCCTGGAAAATCCCATGGATGGAGGAGCCTAGTAGGCTGCAGCCCATGGGGTCACAAAGAGTCAGACACGACTGAGCAACTTCACTTCTTTAAGTCTGAAAACACCAAACATCANGCAATGGCACCCCACTCCAGTACTCTTGCCTGGAAAATCCCATGGATGGAGGAGCCTAGTAGGCTGCAGCCCATGGGGTCACAAAGAGTCAGACACGACTGAGCAACTTCACTTCTTTAAGTCTGAAAACACCAAACATCACAGATTTCATGTAAGGCATTAGCTTACCTTGTTTAGCACTTTATAAAATACCTTCAGTACATAAACACCTTCCAAAGGCCTTAAATACTATAGAACAAATTCTAGAGAAAGAAAGATTTTCACAATGGGAAAATGTGGTTTCCATCATAATGATTATGTCTGCAAGGACAGTAATACCCAACCCAATGTAAAATAATTCAGTACAATCTCCATCTTACTACGCTGCTGAAAATGTCCTCCTTAGAATCCAACTGAAACTGTTAATGTGATCATAAATAACTTGTTAGGATGTATTCTCAGTGGATAACAGCCTGGCTTTGTATGTTGTGTGTGTGATTTTAAGAGACCTATAGCCTGCATCGCCCATCGTTCATTTGGTTATGGAGCGTGTGACGGTTTTATAAACATCAAAGTCTCTTTGGTATTTATGTTACAGCATGTGAAAAGAAGTATGCATTGCTCTGTGCTCCAGGGCGAGCCAGTGTACAGCCTCTCTAATTTTCAAAAGGAGAGGAAAAAATCCACTTAGAAACTTAACTCATAGACACACTGCAAGCCACTTTTCCTGAGTCCTTCTGGAAGAAGCTGGTGAACACCGGTGTGTGCCTTGGGCTATCAGTACAGTGGTTCACAGCCTCTGCTACACCTTGGAATCACTTGGGGAGTGTTAATTACTCATTGATCCCCATTTCCTATCCCAGAGTATCTTATATAATTGATCCTGGGTGTAGCCAGAACCCTAGGAGTTTTTCAAAAAACTTTCCAGGTGAGTCCAAAAAACAGCCAAGGGAATTCTCTGGCAGTCCAGTGGTTAGAACTCTGCCTTTCCACTGAGGGGATCAACCCCTGGTCGGGGCACTGAGATCCCGAAAGCCATGTGGTACAGCCAATAATAACCAATAATAATCAATAAAAATAAAAACAGCCAAGGCTCGAGAACTACTGTTTCTAAAGTTTCCTAGAAATGCACAATGAAATAAACCTTTTTCAGTTTGGATGAGAACCCATGTTTCCAGATTTTCTTTCCAGTGTATAGTGAAGTATGTGAGTTGGAAGGGAACAACAAAAAAAAACCTCTCTCAGATTTTATCTAAAATCAATGTGTACTGTGTGAGGGGGAAAAAAAATTATCCAGGGTTTAATATAAACAAAGAAAGTTTCAGTTCAGCAGCCCTGGGAAACTCCCCAATTTAACGTAGCTTTTCAATGAGTCTCCAATTCTCACGTGGTATAACTGTGGCAGCGGACAGAAGAACTGACAATGTGTTCTTTATTCACACCAAACACGCCAGTGGACTTCAAAAGAAAAATCAACATTTACAGTTTAATTACTGTTTATTCCCTGTATTCAAATCAGCTTTCTGTGGCTGCCCCTTTCTAAATGTTCAGAAGGGGATTTAATCTGATCTAATTCTTACAAAGAATAGAAAGTTATCATTATGACAGCACACTGAAAAAAATCATGAAACAAATGCAAACTAAACTGGATGAAGCATAACCACACTGGCTATTAAAAAAATAAACAGAACTCTAAGATAAATCAGATCATTTCTTAATAAAAATCTAGAAGTTAAAAAAGCTTGATTCCAACTTCCTGAGTTTCCACCTATTGCATCTATACTAGCAGAATGAAATGCATCAGTGAAAAATATTAGTGTTTATAGTCAAAGTAGTACCATCCAAAGCAGTGCTATCCAATAGAAATATAATGCAAGCCACTTCTGTAATTTTGAATTTACTAGTAAATGTATTAAAAAGGGAACAGGTGATGTTAATTTTAATGATTTATTTAGCATTTACCCCCAAATAACCAAAATACTATTGCTTCAATAAATACATATTTTAAAAATCATCAATAAGATAGTTTATATTTTTTTACTACATTTTTTGTACTAAAAAAGTATAGACTCCAGGGTGCATTTTATATGCATAGCTCATTGGAAAAGACCCTGATGCTGGGAAAGATTGAGGGCAGGAGGAAAGGAGGGTGACAGAGAATGAGATGGTTAGACAGCATCACCGACTCAATGGACATGAGTTCGAGCAAACTTTGGAAGATAGTGAAGGACAAGGAAGCCTCAAGTGCTGCAGTCCATGGGGTCACAAAGAGTCGAACACAACTTAGCAACTGAATAACAGCAAGCATGTGTCAGGTGCTAAATGGGACCGTGTGTGTCCATGGGGCTCCTATAGTGGAAAGTATGGGTCTGAATCAACACAGTAGCCTGAAAATTAAAGTGAAGATATTCTCTTCTGGTTTTTACGTTTTGCCAAAGCACCTTTGTGATTCTTGACCCCAGCGGCAGTAGCCACCAGGCTCCTGTGTCCATGGAGAATCTCCAGGCAAGAATACAGGAGTGGGTTGCCATGCCCTCCCCCAAAGCACCAGGGCTTCTCTGGTGGCTCCGCTGGTAAAGAATCCGCCTGCAGTGCAGGAGACCCTGGTTCGATTCCTGGGTCGGGAAGATCCGCTGGAGAAGGGATAGGCTACTCACCCCAGTATTCTTGGGCTTCCCTTGTGGCTCAGCTGGTAAAGAATCTGCCCACAGTGCGGGAGACCTGGCTTCAATCCCTGGGTTGGGAAGATCCCCTGGAGGTGGGAAAGGCTACCCACTCCAGTACTCTGGCCTGGAGAATCCCATGGACTGTATATAGGCCATGGGGTCTCAAAGAGTCGGACACAACTGAGTGACTTTCACTTCAAAGCACCTTTAGCTGTGCTCAATAGAAGTCTAGGCTTCATGAAAAAATGACCCATGCTGAGCACTTTCTATTAAATATTCTTTTGCGGCTTTGCTAAAAATGAAAAATATAGTTTGGTCCTTTTCTGCACTATCATAATTCATGTTAGCTTTCCATTAGATAAAAAAGAAATCTGATTGAGTTTGGTCTCAATAATCCCAGAAAATTAATAGCAACTTTCACCAACATATGGCCTATCCATGCAGACACTTGTTTTAAGACTTTCCTTCCCTTTGTTATTAATATTTATTGATTAAATTCAGATGACTCACTCTACTTTTATTAACTGCAGTATTTGAAAAATGTTTCACAAACACCTGGGAAGTAAGAACAAGGATTTTTCAAATCCTGAGATTCGAAATTTTATTACAAAATCCTGACAGCAGAGTCAGCCTCTCATATAGTGCAAAGGACTACCATTGTAGACAGTGTTTTTACAACACCCAAGACACTCAAGCTTATTCTTAACTTTCAATGACCTATCCAACAGGACTTGTTTAAATTTAACCTAAGTCAACTTCCCATAATATCTAGAAGAGATCCAGGCAATCTTTATCTAGGCCTCTTTCCTTACACTCTTTGAAGTTACATTATTTCTTAATCACTCTTCAGCCATTGGTAAATACACTGCCTTCTCCAAATCAAACAAGAAGTCTCCATGTTCTCCAGCTAGTAGATGATGTCAGAAGAAAAAAGGGAAGGAAACATTTATATTTATGCCACAAGTCAATGCATCATGACCTTTGCCTCTGCCTTTCAAAAAAGCAAATCAGATAACGAATAATGGCATTGACTTTATCACAGGAATGAATTTCAAGAACCCAGTTATCAGTTTTGTCATTTACTAAGAGCACTGGAGTGCAGTCATAATGTGCTGTGCAAACATAATTTGTCTTCTTTGCAATGGCTTCATTTTTCCATGCGTGAAGGCTGCACGTTTTAAAGAATCTGCACATAACTGAGTCCTTGTAAAAAGGAATGGGGAATTCTGAAGGTTGAAAGGTGTACTTTTTTCCTCTCTTCAAGGATACAGTCTCACCACTGGAAAGGATTTCTGTTTTGATATATGCAGTATCCAAAAAAACAGAATCCACCAAACCTGAACTGCCTCCACAGCCTAACATCATACAATCCATTGTTTCATCTCTCTAGCTTCTGTTGTATACTCTTCCCTTCTATCAGGATGGTTTCTTTACTGCCCCTTCCACCCCTCAACACCACATACTTACTTTCATCCGCTTGTCTTTACCCATTGCTTTCCACACACCTAGAGTACCCCCAATGCCCAAGTGAACCCCAAAACCAATATCAATAAAAGTACTGCACCCTATACCTTATCACTTTTAGGTTTGGGTTTGCAAGACTAAAATTCCCAAGGCTCCTTTATCACCCATCATAGTAACTGCTACCTGGCTTGACACTATAATCTATATAACCAGGATTCTCACAAGAATGCTTGACTAAATCCGACAAAACGCTTTTTATTCTCAATTATGCATTACAAGGAAAGGAATATTTATCCAAGGAAAAACTTATTGCATATGCCTGTGTTTTTTATGTGAAATGTCTGGGGTTTTTTATTCTGCTAAGATATACATATTATAAAATTGACCCCTTAAACCATTTCTAAGAGTACAGTTCAGTGGCATTGTGTGTTGATACAATCACCTTGTTATGCAACCATTACCACCATCCATCATCTCCAGAGCTTCATCTTCCTAAACTGAAACCACCCACGAGTCAGTAACTCTCCATTCCTCCCATCTGCTTTCTGTCTCTGTACGTTTGACTACTCTAGATGCCTCATATAAGAGGAATCACACGACGTTTGTCCTTCTGTGTCTGACTTTTTTCATTTAGCATAGTATCCTCAAGTTTCATTCATGTCATAGACTATATCACAATATCCTTCTAACAGTCCATTGTATGTGCCTACCACACTTTGCTTACTCGTTATCCGTTGATGGACTCTTGGGTTGGTTCTCCCTTTTGCTCTTGTGAATAAGGCTGCTATGAACATGGGTGTACAAATACCTCTTCAGGCCCCTGCTCTCAGTCTGTGTGTATGCCCAGAAGTGGAGCTGCTGGCTCACGTGGTAAGCCTACGCTCAATTTTGTAAGGAACTGCCAACCTGTATTCTATGGGGTCGCAGAGTTGGACACGACTGAAGCGATGCAGCAGCAGCAGCAGCTGACCTGTTTTCCACCGTGTCTGCCTCATCTTACTTTCCCACCAGCACATGCATAGATTTTTTAATTATAGCAAGATACAAAGAAGTAGAAATGTGGGGTTTCACTAAAAGACACTTTTAATATTTTCAACCATTATTTAATCTCACTGTCATATTACCAAGAGATGGTGAAAACAAAACTTTGCCCCAGTCCTGAGCATTTTTGAGAACTTTGGATCTTTCATACTACACGCATAACTTTGGTCTAGAAGGGACTCAGGGTATTTTAGCATGGAACATTCGTATCAAACTCACTTGCAGACAGTTTCCTTTGGTCTTTGTTTTTTTTATTTCCTCCCTCCCCCCTCCCCCTTTTTTTTTAGCAGAAAGCAACTTTATCTGAGACAAACTATCAAAGGAAAAGCTTCATTTGCCCTTTGAAGCTTCTTAATAACCTCTCATTCCCATGTCCCTCACGGCAAAATGAAAATTCCCATAATTTACTTTTTAAAAAATCAGAAGTTTCCACAGTAGCTTGTTCTTAAAAGTTCACACATAGGCCTTTTGAAAATTTGGAAAGTATTCTATTTCCCTACCTCAGCTGTCTCCCACTCTGATCAACCTTGCATCTACAATGAATTAAATTGTTTTAAATCCTAGACACATTGACTGCTCCTGCTCACCTCTGGTACAGGACTAGGATGTTACTGAAATACCAGTTGGTGACAGAAATTAATTTCTTAAATCACAAGGAAAAAAAAAACACTAAAGTCATATAAAGAGGAGTCTTGAAATATCTGACCTGACCACTTCCGAATTAGATGGTCTCTCTTCTTTAACCGATGTTTATTATTATTGCTATTATTTTAGAGCCTTCCAAGACACAGAGCACTTAATCCCATTCCATATTATTATCCCCTTGATTTGCGAGCTTTCATTTTGTCCTCCCAGCTACAGTGCGTGTGTGTGTGCTAAATCGCTTCAGTCGTGTCTGCCTCTTTGCGACCCCATGGACTGTAGCCCACCAGGCTCCTCTGTCCATGGAATTCTCCAGGCAAGAGCACTGGAGCGGATTGCCACTTCCTCCTCCAGGGGATCTTCTCGACCCAGGGATCGAACCTGCATCTCTTCCATCTCCTGCAATGGCAGCAGGATTCTTTACCACTAGCGCCACCTGAGAAGCCCCCAGCTAGAGTGTAAATTCCTTCAAAGGTGGCTCTGGATCTTCTATTTCTTTTTATTCCCACACTTTTCCTTAACATGGCACTCATTCAGGGCTCCAAAGAAAATACTTGTCTGACTGTTTTATTGCCTGAGGACTATGTCAGTTCACACTGTGGGCTCCCAATAAAATATTAATCAACAATCTCTTTCTCTATGGGTTCAAATGAATCATCTCTGAATTTCACACTTTCTTTGAAGTTCCTGACTCACCCCAATATCTAACCAGTGATCTGACCATACCTGGATTGACCAAACAAGGGCACAGGTGAGGCATGCGTCTCGCTGTCTTACACTCTGGGCGTGCTGCATTCCTGAGATGATTTAACTAGATTTCACCATCTTAAAATCACCAGACAACAAACAGTCAGCAAGTGGACAGCCAAGGAGAGGGGAGATACTTGGAAATACCAGAAATTCTGCAGGGAGGGACCCAGTTTTAAGTGAGGAATAAGTCTTCAATAAGTCCACTTCATGGACAAGAAAAGAGGCAGCGAATGCCAAAGCACGCAGGACTGAAGTGAATGGAAACTGTGTGCATTTTCATGGCATAATCCACTTGCCCCCATGTGGTCAGGCAGCCCATCATAAATGGAAAAGGGCTCTTCACTCACAGGAAAGGGTGATGACAGCCTGACAAATGCCAACAGTGATCATGGCAACGGCTGAGCGCTAAACTTGTACTTAAGCAATTGCTAAGTCACTTTTTTTTTTTTTTAACAACATCCCTGCAAGTCAGGTATTAAAATACCTACTCTAAAGGTGAGGTTATTTAGATTAAACATCACACTCATTTACTTGAACTGCCCTGGTATTTAGTCCTAAAGCTGCTGGACTCCAAATTGCGTGACACATACATATTTTATCAGTCAGACTAAGCCAGACGGGCCCTGAGAATGTGCTCTAACTTCCACTTCTCCTCAGAAGAGAGGTTGGCACTGGCCTAATAACCTTGAACGCTCTGCTTTACAGCCTGGTATGTCAAGAGTTTGTTTAAAGTACCACGAGAACAGCACATAACCTTAACCTGACTATATAATTTGTCACCCAAACCAGATCTCTATGTCCTGGAACAAATGTTTAATCAATTGATCACCAGGAAAACAAGCATTAACTTGGACTATCCAAAGCAAACTAGGATATAACTACATACTACCCTCTCCTACCTAAGACAACTATTTCTGATAGCAACACTGGAAATTAAGTGACCAACTATTTGAAGTATTGAATAAATGAAGTAGTTTTAAAGACTTCCCTGGTGGTCGAGAGGCTGAGATTCTGTACTTATACCGCGGGGGTGTGGCTTTGACACCTGGTCGGAGAACTAGGATTTTATAGCCGGTACTGCATGGACACAGATTTTTTTTTTTAGAAAGAGTATTTTTAAAGCTAGGTCAACAGAACTATAATTTGCATACAGTAAAAATTGACTATGGTAAGCATACAGCTCTATGAATCTAAACCATCATGAGCTGTATAACCACCATAAAAATTGAGAATAGAATATTACACTGCCAAATTCAGAGCTAATCCTCTCTCTGATCCCAGTCTGTTCCTATAGTCTTACTTTCCTCAAACGCTGTATTGAAGGACTCCTAGAAGATAGCTTTGGAGCCTGGCTTCTGTCAGCCTAGCACATCTGAGATTTATCCATGTTGTTGCATGGACCGGTAGTCCGTTCTTTTTTAAGTAGTCCCCATAGTATGAAGGTACTCCAGTTTGTCTACCTATTTATCAGTGGATAGATATTTGGGCTGTCTTCAGTTTTGGAGTGATTTTGAATAAAGCTGTTAGTAAACATTCACATATAGGTTACTGTGTGGACATGTGTCATCATTTCCCTCATGTAAATATCCAGGAGTAGGAATGATGGATTATATTGGCAAGTGTAGCCTGCTGCTGCTGCTGCTGCTAAGTCGCTTCAGTCGTGTCTGACTCTGTGCGATCCCATAGACGGCAGTCCACCAGGCTCCCCTGTCCCTAGGATTCTCCAGGCAAGAACACTGCAGTGGGTTGCCATTTCTCTTTCCAGTGCATGAAAGTGAAAAGTGAAAAGGAAGTCGCTCAGTCATGTCCAACTCTTCACGACCCCATGGACTGCAGCCTACCAGGCTCCTCCATCCATGGGATTTCCAGGCAAGAGTACTGGAGAGGGGTGCCACCGCCTTCTCCGAGTGTAGGCTAATATATAAGAAATCAACTACTAGTTTTTCACAGCATTTGTCCTTTTCTGTGTTTCCACCAGCAAAGTATGAGCTCCATTAACTCTAATTCGGGCCAGCATGCTAGAGAAATGCTGTTGGCATTTGCAGTTGCATCCTTCTCAGTGCGTCATATCAAGTTCAGTTTCCAAGGTGAAGATTCTGAGATTCCTAGGAGGGTACACAGTTGATAGGTGGTAAAACTTGGATGTGAAAATAGGAACTGGCTTTTAACTCTGGCACTTGCTGTCTCTGTACCAGACTGGAGTGAGAAACATTTGGAAAGACTTTGTGAAAGGCAGTGTGGGAGGCTCTTGAAGGTCAAACAGGTGAATTAGGGTGCTATTCTGCAGGGATTAAGTAAATATTAAAAGATTTTGAACAAGATGGTAAGATGTCAAAAGCAGTATCTGGGATAGATTAATTGGACCACATTATAAAGAAAAAGGCTTAATGTCAGGTGAGTGAGTAAGTCTTTATGTAATGAGAAGCCCAAACACAAGCTGATGAAGTCCCCCCAGATTTCCTCCAGATGTGGTCCAAGGAGCAGCCACAGCAGAACCAGAATCAGGCTGGGTTTTTTGGCGGGGAGGTGGGGGCATGGGCCTTGCAGGATTTTCCCCAACCAGGGAGTGAGCCTGAACCCTGGCGATGAAAGTGACAAGTCCTAACCACTGGACGCCAGGGGATTTCCCACATTGGGCTTTTATTATGTGTAGACGCCTGGGCCACATGGAGACCTCTGTTGAACCAGAATCTCCTAAGTGTAGGCCCAACTGTTGACATTTTAAACATACTCTCTGGGTAGGTCTTGAACACATTAAATGATTTAAAGAATTAAGAAAGCAAGATCAGGGCTTCCCTGGTGGACCAGTGGTGAGGAGTCTGCCTGCCGATGCAAGAGACGCAGTTTTGATCCCTGGTCCGGGAAGATCCCACACGCCATGAAGCAACTAACCTGTGCGCCACAGCTGCTGAGTCTGTGCTCTGGAGCCAGACAGCCACAGCTGCTGAGCCCTGAGCCGCCACCGCTGAAGCCTGTGCAGGGACCCGTGGCCAGCGCTCGAGAGTACTGCCGCTCGCCACAACCAGAGCAGAGCTCACAGCAAAAGCCCAGCACCACCGAAAATAAATACAATTAGTTTTTAAAAGAGAAAGCAATTTCAGCTAAATCAGGTATCAGCAAACTTTTTCTATAAAGAGGACTTTTCAGGCCATACAATCTGTTGCCTGAACCAGCTATATGATTTGTGGGGCTCAGTGAGTGTTGAAAATACAGTGTTCAAAAATTGTTCAAAATTGTTCAAAAATAACTTCAGAATATTACACCAAGAACCAGACCCTTCTACCTGGTTCTCTGCAACTGCTCAAGTTACTCGCCCAGGATACTGCCTTGTCTGTCAGAACTAGTCAACTCTGCAATACAATTGACCCTTGAACATGGATTTGAACTGCACAGTCCACTTACACATGGATTTTTTCCCCCAATAAATGTGAGCTTCACTACTACACAATCCACAGTCCCCTATATCTGAGGATTCGGTACCCAAAATATGGAGGACCAAATATGACACTTGAGCCTCCATGGATTTTGGTATTCACCGGGGGTCCCGGAACCAATGACTGTAGATACTAAGGGATGGGAGGACTTATTTGTCTCTGCCACCATAACACAGAAGCAACCACAGATGACAATGAAATAGACATCTATGGAATAAGCACAGTTCCATCTGGAGGTTAATTTGGCTAGGTAAATCTTCAAGGGAATTTCATTTGTACTGACAGTCTTTCTTAATACAAAGGAATGAACAAGTTGTACTGACTGGGTTAAAAAACAAGGGTGCTTAGACACTAAAAGAACAGAATTCTCTGAGGCAAGCATTAGTTCATGGCTTGTCGGTCATCTCTACACCATAAGTCAGCTAAAATCCACTTCAAAGAAAGTTATAATCTGTTCAGTTCTATAAGATTATCCAAAAAGTAAAGACAGTTTTTGTGTCTGTGTCAGAAATCAGATTACAGCAACACAGGCTTTTCTGTCAAAGTAGACCAAGAATAACTTAGGACCCACTTGAAATTGCACCTCCCATCCCGACAACGTTTAACCAGCTTTTTCCTGGATGTAACAATCCACTAAGTGTTAGATGTGTCCCGCTTCTCTGACTTCACACTACTCTCTCCTGCCACACGGCATATCAGACCTTAGCCACTCTCTCCACTAATAAAATTAGAACCACTCTTAAAAACCAAGATGATATATCTATCTGGGACAACATTTTGTGAAAAGCAACTAGCTCAGATACACAGTAGGTTGCTCAAAAATATTTGCTCTTCTCTGAAATCATACAAAACCAAAAAATGAAAGAAAAACAATATAATTTCACCAGAAGAGGGGGGGAAAAATGTTGGCATATTTTCTAGTCCTAATTGTTCTGGTGCCCGTGGCCATGACTGTTTTAGGAAAACATATGCTGCACAGCTGCAGGTGCAGACCTGATTACCTCTAAATTAATAACGTGGAGGAGGGAACACTTGCAGCTGTGAGAGCAAGAGTGCCAAGGAGAACCCCAGTGCAATACAATCCTGTTCACATTTGTAACTGTTTATTTTATCATAAATATCTTTAGATAATCATAATAAAAATCCAACCCCTGGAGGAGAGGAAGCACAATAAAAGTAATCAAACTTACCACGGCCATTTCGTTGCTCTGGACCAGCCACCTGGGGGTTATTGTCATCAGAGTCCCAGCTGGTTTTCTTTCTTGGGCCTCTGGCTCTGGGGACGTGGAATCTTTCAGCAGCTAAAGGGATCACAGAGGGGAGACTGCATGTACCTTTCAGCAGTCAAGGAGCTAGCATTCACCATCTACACAGCTCGCGTCAAAGACGGGAAGCTGGAGAAGAAAAATCACAGCTGGGAATTTCTGCTTAGGGTCCATCTTTCAAGAGCAAAACTAATGTAAATACCACATATGGGAGGACGGGGGGAGAGGGGTTGGGAAGGCTTTGAGCAAAGTGTGCAGATGCCTCCTTAAGACGCAGTGTTTCCCTAAACAGGCACCAAGGGGAAGAAAAGAAGGAAGTTTGTTGGTAACTTAGGGTCTGAATAATCTTGTCAGTCCAGTTGCTCAGTCGTATTCGACTATTTGGGACCCCATGGACTGCAGCACGCCAGGCTTCCCTGTCCATCACCTTCTCCCGCAGCTTCCTCAAACTCATGTCCATCAAGTTGGTGATGCCATCCAACCAGCTCATCCTCTGTCATCCCCTTCTCCTCCTGCCTTCTGTCTTTCCCAGCATCAGGGTCTTTTCCAATGAGTCAGTTATTCACATCAGGTGGTCAAAGTATTGGAGCTTCAGCTTCAGCATCAGTCCTTCCAATGAATATCCAGGACTGACCTCCTTTAGAATTGACCGGTTGGATCTCCTTGCAGTCCAAGGGACTCTCAAGAGTCTTCTCCAACACCACAGTTCAAAAGCATCTATTCTTCGGCACTCAGCTTTCTTCACAGTCCACCTCTCACATCCATACATGACCACAGGAAAAACCATAGCCTTGACTAAACAGACCTTAGTCGGCAAAGTGATGTCTCTGCTTTCTAACACCCTGTTGAGGTTTCTCATAGCTCTTCTTCCAAGAGGCAAGCATATTTTCATTTCATGGGTACGGTCACGAGACAAATTTTGGAGCCCAAGAAAATAATGCCTGTCACTGTTTCCATTGTTTCCCCATCTATTTGCCATGAAGTGATGGGACCAGATGCCATGATCTTAGTTTTCTGAATGTTGCATTTTAAGTTGGCTTTTTCACTCTCCTCTTTCACTTTCATCAAGAGGCTCTTTAGTTCTTCTTTGCTTTCTGACACAGGGTAGTGTCATCTGCATATCTGAGGTTATTGATATTTCTCCCAGCAATCTTGATTCCAGCTTGTGCTTCATCCAGCCTGGCATTTCTCATAATGTACTCTGCATATAGGTTAAATAAGCAGGGTGACAATATACAGCCTTGACATACTCCTTCCCCAATTTGGAACCAGTCTGCTCTTCCATGTCTTGTTCTAACTGTTGCTTCCTGACCTGCATACAGATTTCTCAGGAGGCAGGTCAGGTGGTCTGGTACTCCCATCTCTTTCAGAATTTTCCACATTTTGTT
>SJYV01007193.1:915333-938222 GCA_006410875.1 Neotragus pygmaeus
CATTGCCTTTCTTTGGGATTGGAATGAAAACTGACCTTTTCCAGTCCTGTGGCCGCTGCTGAGTTTTCCAAATTTGCTGGCATACTGAGTGCAGCACTTTCACAGCATCATCTTTTACGATTTGAAATAGCCCAGCTGGAATTCCATCACCTCCACTAGCTTTGTTTGTAGTGATGCTTCCTAAGGTCTACTTGACTTCGCATTCCAGCATGTCTGGCTCTAGGTGAGTGATCACACCATCGTGATTATCTGGGTCATGAAGATCTTTTTGTATACTTCTTCTGTGTATTCTTGCCACCTCTTCTTAATATCTTCTGCTTCTGTTAGGTCCATACCATTTCTGTCCTTTATCAAGCCTATCTTTGCATGAAATGTTCCCTTGGCATATCTAATTTTCTCAAAGAGATCTTTGGTCTTTCCCATTCTATTGTTTTCCTCTATTTCTTTGCACTGATCACTGAGGAACGTTTTCTTATCTCTCCTTGCTATTCTTTGGAACTCTGCATTCAGATGGGTATATCTTTCCTTTTCTCCTTTGCCTTTAGCTGATCCTGGGTTAGCTAAAGATTATCTTGGACTGTAGCCTGCCAGGTTCCTCCGTCCATGGGATTTTCCAGCAAGAATACTAGAGTCAGTTGCTATTTCCATCTCTAGGGATCTACCTGACCCAGGGATTGAACCTGGGTCTCTCACACTGCAGGCAGTCTCTTTACCATCTGACCTACCAGGGAAGCCCAATGTTGGTTTAATCCTGGATAAAGGCTAACACCCACATTATCAAGATTAATTAGCAAATTCATCAGTAAGAGTTTTGTTAAAGTCAAATAATCCTGACATTCCCCATTCCTATGTAAGAACACTTAAAGGATCTGAAAAACATACAGAGTCCCACACTTGACCTGGAAGTTTTAACTCCATTTTTATTGGAAAAGAAAAATGTGTTCTTATGAAATCACAAGGATCGAGTACTAACCAGTTTAGTAAAGAATCTAAATGCTATGGGATTGGAAGAAAGAGGAGAGTAGTTGGCAAAGTATGACTTCATCTCTCTGAGTTCAGATTCCTTACCCATAAATTGAATACTGCTTGCGGCCTAGATTTGTAAATATAATCATAAAAAAACTGTATGCCTGGCATGCAGTAGCCCCACGTCATCAGCTAAACCTGAGTCTGAAGGAAATGTATGGAGGGTCTGGTAGGAAATGACCGGAATCTGTGAACAGGACCCTTGGATTAGGCAGCAAGGGACACGGGGCCAAAAAACAGCAAAGGGTTTGTGTTAGGCTCTGGGTACCCTGAGGTTGGAAGACAACCGTGGTCATGGAGCCGGGTCGTGGGGTTTGTAGCTGGCCCTGAAGGCAGCAGAACTCACTTGGCATTTGAGGTGGTGCGGCAGAGACCACCAGCTCGGCTCCCACCTCCACCGTCTCTTCATCTGGGCACAGGCAGCCCACCTTCCCAGACTCCTTTGCAGCTACATGTGGCCATACAGTTGGAGAACCAGCCAACAAAATGTGTGTGGAGATAATGGGTCCCACTTCGAGACCTAGCCCATGGAACACCTTTATGCCTATTCTTCGTTGCCCTCCTCCTCTTCCAGTTGATTTGGAAATGCTCAGTGGCTTTGTCCAATAGAGCCCCATCTCCAGTCTAGAAGCATCCCGGACTGTTACTGAAAGTTTTTTTCTTTTTTTTCTCATTATACTGATACATTTAGGTCTTTTTGTTACCATAGTTTAAAGTGACAATCCTAGCTAATCTAGCTAGATAGCTGAATGGTGAAAGCAATGCTTTAACAAAATGGTATGCCTGCGATCAAAGAAGGAATAATAAAATGAGAACTACTGTGAAAGTATTAGTCACTCAGTCGTGTCTGACTCCTTGCAATCCCGTGGACTGTAGTCTGCCAGGCTCCTCTGTCCATGGAATTCTCCAGGCAAAAATACAGAAATACTGGACTGGGTTGTCATTCCCTTCTCCTGGGGATCTTCCCCACCCAGGGATTGAACTCACGTCTCCCGCATTGCAGGAAGACTCTTTACTGTCTGAATCACAAGGAAGCCTTAAGAACTACCATAGTGAATGTTTTATGTGAGAATAATAAATTATGTAATGTGTAATATATGCCAATAATTGTTTAAAAGCACTTTGTGTATATTATCTGTATCAACTGATTTTAACTTTCTGAACTCTCTTAGATCAACACTACTATTATCCACATTTCACAAACTAATAAACTGAGGCATAAAATAAACACTTTGCTCACAACTACATAGCTGTACGTAAGATCTCATTTGGTTTTTCAATTAACTGATTCTCTAAGGTAAGTATTATTATCACCAGAAGACTGAGAGTTGAGAAGTCAAAATATATTTGAGAATACATGGTCAGCAAGTTGGAGAGGCTGGACTTGGCCCCCAAGAACCTTCAGAGCTCATATCCTATCACTCAGCCTCTCTCCCCAGAGTCTGGAACTCCGGAAATCAGCTTGGTGTCTTCTTGAGAACCAAAGAAGCTGAGGGAAAACTTTATTGATGCTTTATTGTCAGAGCTAATTGTTCAGTGGGCTGATCTATCTCTCCACCTCTCGTTAGACTCAGTACTATCTCTCAGTAAAATAAACAAGCTTGAATTTCTCCAATCTGTGCAAATCCCATACACGTTACATTTCCTGAAGGGATTCTAGACTTCTTTTAGCTTTCTTCTGTGAGAGCAGCTGTGATTGAAACTGAGGGCCTCCTCAGGCAATGGATTAATAGAGTGATAGGTTGATTAACAAATCCTTTAGAAGCTACTCAGAGTAAATTGCCTGTTTTTTTTCTTTTTTTTTAAATTTGAATGGAAACTGGTGCCAGCAACACAAAAGGATGCTGCAGCCAGCCGGGATAAGGAGGTCCCCTGAGAGCTGCCCCTGTAAAGGTGGAAGGAGACTCTGAGGCACCAGCGGGAGATGCTGCTCAGGCCTCTCCTCTGCGCTTTCCCTGCCTCTCCTCTGCGCTTTCCCTGCCTCTCCTCTGTCATCACTCTCCATCTCTTTCCTCACCCTGTACCTTGTATTTCAGTTTCAGCCACACCGACTGAATACACACTAACCTGAATGCATTTCAACCCATCACTTCAGCATTTGCATTTTATAAGGTGTTTATCTAATTCTAATTTGGGGGGGGGGCAGGAATCCATGGTTTGTTATAAACTGAATTCCATGCTATCTTCTGACAGGTAGAGAGCTAACTACCTCAAGAGCCTATATCAGACCCTTCAAGTGACATTTATTTGCTTATTTACTTGTCAGTGAGTTCATTCAGTTTTTATTCACTCAGGTTTTTAGCACAGATCTCATCAAAGCTCCTGGTCAGTAGGAAACATCCAATAAATGTTGAATAAATAAAATGAAATATTGATTAATATGTACTCAATGGGCTTGCTTGATGGCTCAGATGGTAGAGAATCTGCCTGTCATGCAGATGACCCAGGTTCAGTCCCTGGGTCAGGAAGATCCCCTGGAGAAGGGCATGACTACCCACTCCAGTATTCTTGCCTGGAGAATACCATGGACAGTGGAGCCTGGCGGGTTACAGTCCATGGGGTCGCAAAGAGTCAGGCACAACTTAGCAACTAACAACGTGTATTGAGTGAATATGAAAAATGAATAAATGAAAGGGGAAAGACGAGAGAATAAAACCACACAATGGGGGTTGTCTGATCCTCAAGTACTCTCAACCACACACGTGCACACATATACACACCACCATCACCCACCATCACAGTTTCCTAAGGCTTGGCCCGGGAATAGCGGAGAGAGACCACTGCTTGGGGTAAGTGGTGGCAAGAGCCACTGGTCCTTGTCACTAATTCTTTCAGCAGCAGCCAGATTAGGAATCCTCCCATCTTCTCCCCTTCCTGGTGGGGACAGGGGACCGCTTCATCCCATGTCTCCCTGAGCCTCAAGTCAGCTCCAAACTCAAGACTCCCCGGAAGAGATTTTGTGTTTACTGCACTTAAATTCCCTCCAGTTAGGATTGAAAGTCTGGCTAGCTCTTACTTCTGTCATCCTAAATTAAACACTGCTACCTTCTCTCTTACCCTCACCTCTGTTAATGGAGTCTCTAAAAAGGTGTTGTAGAAAATCCACTGTGTAATTAACAGAGGTATTGTGGTAGCCTTCACAATCAAACTAAGGATGTCCCACATAAATAACAAAGCAGGAGCGACAGGGGGTATGTTTTAAGCCATTACCAGATGCTAGGTTTTATGTGCACTTCCTTTTCTAATTCTCTCAACAACTCTTTGAGATAATATTATTTTTTTTATTATTATCCCCTTTTATAGATAGAGAGGGCACTTCCCAGGTTGGCACAGTGGTAAAGAATCTGCCTGCCCATGCAGGAGACACAGAAGATTCAGATTTGATCCCTGGGTCGGGAAGATCCCCCAAAGTAGGAAATGGCAGCCCACTCCAGTATTCTTGCCTGGAAAATTCCATGGACAGAGGAGTGGTGGGATATGGCTCTTGGGGTCGCAAAGAATTGGACACAACTGAGCACACACACACAGATGAGGAAAATGAATCTTAGAGGCACAGGATTGCCCCTAATCACACAACAAGGAAGCTGAGACTAAAAGCCAATTACAACAAAGTAAATGCTCTTACAAACCAGTTTACCAGGCTTCCCCGATGTCTCAGCTGGTAAAGAATGCTCCCACAGTTCAGGAGATGCAGATTCAATTCCTGGGTCAGGAAGGTCTCCCGGAGGAGGAAAAAGAAAACTATGTCAGTATTCTTGCCTAAAAAATCCTATGGACAGAGGAGCCTGGCAGGCTACAATCTACTGGGTCGCAGAGTCAAACATAACCGAGCAAATGAGCACACACCATTATACCAGTTATTCCTAATATGCCTATCATCTAGGATAGCAGGGTGAATGCTGGAGAAACCGTGGTTTGAATCCTAACTGTACCACTGTGCTCTGGGCGGTAGTTAATAACGACTAATTTACAGGTTGACTGTGAGAACTGAAAGACAGAAAACACAGGAAGCCTCTCACCAGAGTATCTGGTACCGGCAATGGATTAACAAATAATCTCCTTCATGTTTTCCACCCCACCGTTTGTAGCCCTCATCCAGTAATTAGATGGCAAAGTAGAATGCATTAAATGCTGTCTGCACCCCCAAGAAAAGTAGATCACCTCAACCTGCTAGCCAGATAGAATGATTTAAAAACAAAGGCAAATTTTTCTATCGGGGAAGCACACGGCAGAGACTCCCCACAGGGAAGCCAGCACAGAGCTGCGGTATTTATCCCTCACCGATATGCCCCTCCAGGCTGGCTGGTGACACCCCACTGAAAGCTTTTTATTCCACTGGGCACTCCCTCATTTTTCAGTTAGACTGAGGCGCTCAGTATGAGAATCATCAAAGCTACAGATTCCACCAACAAAGTGGCGCCCAGTATACCAACAGCTAAGACTCTTGAGAGTCCCTTGGACTGCAAGGAGATCCAACCAGTCTATTCTGGAGATCAGCCCTGGGATTTCTTTGGAAGGACTGATGCTAAAACTGAAACTCCAGTACTTTGGCCACCTCATGCGAAGAGCTGACTCATTGGAAAAGACTCTGATGTTGGGAGGGATTGGGGGCAGGAGGAGAAGGGGATGACGGAGGATGAGATGGCTGGATGGCTTCACCGACTTGATGGATGAGAGTCTGGGTAAACTCCGGGTGTTGGTGATGGACAGGGAGGCATGGTGTGCTGCAATTCACAGGGTCACAAAGAGTCGGACACGACTGAGCGACTGAACTGAACTGAACTGAATGCTTTTAGGGACCTCCCTGGTGGCCTAGTGGTTAAGACCCCTCGTTTCCAATGCAGGGGGTGTGGGAAACAGGATCCCATATGCAACACAGTGCACCAAATTTTTTAAAAAAAAAAAGATAAGCAGGCACTGAGAAAGCTCTTCTGTATGATTATCAGAAAAGAAAATTCCTTTCTGACTGGAGTGTTAGCGTTGGCAGTGATGATCTTGTTATTATGTTCCACACATGCCAAGGAAAACATTAATCTAAATATAGATTCATATCTAGCCAATGCATAGAATTTGTGACATTGTACTTGGGTTCTATCCTTATCCTTGCTAAAATCTCGTTACTTTATTTCCCTAGAATTATTTTCTATTTGTGCTTCCTAGGTGTTGCAGTGATAAAGAATCCACCTGCCAAGTAGGAGACACAGGTTTCATGGGCACAGGAGCCTGATAGATTACAGTCTATGGGGTAGCAAAAAGTAGGACGCAACTGAGCACAGCAGGATGTTTGCTGTTTAGCTAAGGTTTTAATCGCATATTAGAAGAACTTTCTTTTTCTTTTTTTTTTCTGTTTTCTAAGTTGTATTTTTTTCCTTTGTGTGATTTCAGAATCTAATTGCAAATGCAGTAGAAAAATAGAAAGTAAATGAAAAGGTGAGGGGTGTATAAACACAAAAAGTTGATTAAAGTTAAAAAATCTTTTGGCACATAAATGCATTTTGGAAGTGTTGCTTTAGTGCATAACNCTGGGTTCGCCCCCTGATCAGGGAACTAGATCCCACCTGCCACAACTGAGTTCACATGCCAAACATCCCTCCTACCACAACCAAGACCTGGCACAGCCAAATAAACAAGATGTCTACGTAAATAAATAATTTAAAAAGCTAATGCTTTGAGCTTCCTTATCAATATGGTCTAGGACAGAAAATGTTTCCTTTCTGCTTATTAAAGACCCCAGGAATTTTGGTTCATGTACGAGGCCATCTTAGAAGCACAGTTGAGAAAGATTACATCAGATAGTAAAACAATTTAAACAGCTGATACCTAATACGCAGGTTTCAATTACTTGACTGTTTACTTAAAGTAGTGTTTATTCTACTGTTTAGTTTTAATCTTTTAATCCCTAGGTTTTTAATCTAGTCCATAGAGCCAACTGTCTTAATTCTTATACCCATATAGAAGTTTAAAACAGTCAAGATCAACACCTACCAAAATACAATATTGTTTCTTGGCTCAAGTACAGATAGCTTGTGAAATACTGAGTTAATTTCAGGTAAGCAAATGCAAACAGAAACATCAATCTATTCAAATCTTCCTTCCCTAGCAATATTCTTATTTAACTAAATTGATATATAGCAGAACTCTACTGTATTAAGAATTACTGGGCTTTTTAAAAACTTTACATCCAAAAAATATATGTATTCACAGTGTTTAACCTAATACCCAGCATATGGTAAGCACTTAACTGCTGCTGCTGCTGCTGCTGAGTCGCTTCAGTCGTGTCCAACCCTGTGCGACCCCATAGACGGCAGCCCACCAGGCTCCCCTGTCCCTGGGATTCTCCAGGCAAGAACACTGGAGTGGGTTTCCATTTCCTTCTCCAATGCATGAAAGTGAAAAGTGAAAGTGAAGTCGCTCAGTCGTGTCCGACTCTTAGTGACCCCATAGACTGCAGCCTACCAGGCTCCTCCGGCCATGGGATTTTCCAGGCAAGAGTGCTGGAGTGGGGTGCCATTGCCTTCTCTGAAGCATTCACTAACGAGCTGCTGTTTTACAATATTGCAGAAGTATTAGAAGTGGTAATAATAATAGTAGTATCTATCTCCTATGTACCAGACACGAAAATNGCCATGGGATTTTCCAGGCAAGAGTGCTGGAGTGGGGTGCCATTGCCTTCTCTGAAGCATTCACTAACGAGCTGCTGTTTTACAATATTGCAGAAGTATTAGAAGTGGTAATAATAATAGTAGTATCTATCTCCTATGTACCAGACACGAAAATATATTCATTTATATATATTTATAATCTCAAAATAAAGCCTATCTATGAGTTAGGAATCATCACTCCCATTTTACAGATGAGAAAAGAGTTGCAATAAATTATCAAGTCTACTGAGTGGTAGAGCTGAGTATTGACTCTAGGATTATCTAATTCCAAAGCCCACGCATGCCTGGATCTGTGAGACCAGATCATGGCCACCAGACATCTGCCTTGCATGGTATTCAGAGGGGATCCAGTAACCCTGCCACTTTAGCCTACATTCCCTTTTCTCACTGGAGAAATCCCAGGGACGGGGGAGCCTGGTGGGTGTCCCTGCCATCTCTCTTCTTTCCAACCTCAGGGAAGTCTGGTGGAGAAATAGAACATGCCAGGGAAGGGTGCTGTGGAGGCTGGAGGTGGTGTTCAGACGTGGCCCTGGGCAACGGAGAGCACGCATCTGCTTGGTTCACCTTGGAATGCCCTGGCGTAAGGGGTGCTATGAGCTGACCAGAGCCAGAAAGGCGTTTTTCTGTTTGCCATCTGTAGAATGCTATTCTTTGAAGCGCTTCCACTTTGTTTACAGTTATGCCCGAATCATTAGCCAGCAGGGACTTTGGGAGTTGAGTGTTCTGGGAATACTTCCTGTCAGGTTTTTCCCAGCCTCTCTCTGGAATGCCTCTGCAATCCTCTCTGCAACTCTGGGGGTGGTCCAGTGCGCCCAGAGGGACTCTGACTTGTGTGGCTCAAAAGGATTCCCAGCACTCAGCCTCAAAAATAGCTCAGGGCCCAAGGAGACGTCCCTGAAAAGTTTCTGCTTAAAAACACGAGTCCGGCCTGGTCTCTACATGCCACCCGTAGAGAAGTCTTCTGCCGCTTACTTTTAAAATTGTGTGTCACTGGAGGGTATTGACCTGTGTGCTGATTTTGGAAACTCTGAGAAGTGGGACAGGCTGCCAGCGTTCAGCTCTCTGTGAGAAGAAACTCCAAACGCCCCCAGAAGGAGTCAGCAGAGGGACTTTGGCCTTGCTGGTCAGACACACCTGGGAGACGGGGACTAACCCTCCTGAGCCGAATGGGGCCAAAGGCCGCCCGGGCTTCCTGGAAGCGCGGAGGCGGCAGTAAGAAGGAAGATGAACTGAGAGCCGGGGGAGGGCAGTCCAGGGCAGGTCCTGCGTGCAGCCCTGGCTATCACACGCACTGTCCACGGAAGCCTTTCCAAGGTCCTCAGTGCAGGACTCAGCTCTGGGGACCTCCCAGGACCTGGGGGTCACTGGAGGGACACTGAGATGGCTATGGCAGAGTCATGCTGATAAAGGCTTTGAGGTTGAACACTAAGCCGCTAACGATGCAGTTAGACCTTCTAGGAAAGATGAGGAGACCAAGGGGAGTGGGCGGGGGGCCAAACCAGACACCACTGCTGCCCGCGCTGAAGCTGTCTCCATGGTCAGGAGGACCGAGGGACGCGGTTTCTCATGGGTGCCAGGCCTCCCACGAGGACCAGATCAGCTCTTCTCCCCTTCCTGCCACCTGTGCTAACTCCCACCCACGCTCCCCACCAGGACCCGGGCTCGTCTCAGCCATCTGTGACTCTGATTGTCCGCTAAAGCTTGTCTCCATGTCCAGCCGCTTTCTTTGCTCCAGGCACACCATCACGTGCTCCAGCAGTTAACATTGGCTGCCAAGGAAACCGGAGATGCTCCGCTCCTGGAAACGCAACCCTCTCAAGCCCCAGGCATTCCATGAGATAAGCCTTCTTCTGGAAAGTTCCCTGACCACCTCAAGGTAAGCGGTCAGACGTGCACGGAGGGCTGATGGTGTGGAGTGGGCCGGGGGAGGCACCTGCTGTGGGCAAGGGTCAGAGCTGAACGTCCTTGTCCACACAGCAGGGGGACTGTCCAGATGCCAAGGGCGAGGGCCTTGGGGAGGTGAGGGGGAGGCGGACCCGGGTGGGGGGAAATGGGGACTACAGAAACTCAGTGCTTATAAAGATGCTGTCTGCTGGGTCACACCACCACCCTCCCCAGAAGCCACGGAGAGAAGCAAGTAAAAATGCAAATGTTTCCTTGTTACTCTTCTCAGCTATTCGTCCTTAATCCTCTCCTGGTGACAGCTGAGGTTTGCACCTGCACTCAAAATCTCCCCCGTCTCTCCTTCCCAGCAAAGTCTGTCTTGCTGTTCACGTCTCTGCCCTTTCTATAACTTCTACGTTCCTTAGAAAACTTGTCCTCCTGGGAAAATGTCTTCCACATCCCCTACCTCCTACCAATGGGAGATGGGAGGGGTCCTTAAGGACAAGCAGGGGGCTCTCACACCTGAAGAGCAAGCTCAATCAGACTGAGCAGGGACTCTGAGCCCAGGCTCTGTAGAGTCCCTACAGGCGAGTGAGACCCAAACCCAGGAGGAGACAGGTCTGGGCCTCCACACTGAGCCTCAGCACTCCGGTACGGGTGGCAGCTCTGCCTTCACCCCTGGGGCCCTGAGGATTGGGCCTGGACCTGGGCAGGAAGGAGTTGGAAGAAACCAACCTCAGAGGTCTTGTAGCGACATCACTGCAGCAGCAGCACCAGCCTGTGAGTGGGAGGCAGGCATGTGAGAGCCAGAGGAAGGGGGGCTGCAGGACAGATCACTTCTGTGATGTCACGAAGACCCTCAACGTGCCTGTTTTCCTAGGAAGAAGCAAGAGGGCCAGAGGCGTGTGTGTGTGTGCTAATTTGCTTCAGTTGTGTCCAGCTCTTTGTGAACCTAGGGACCATAGCCCACCAGGCTCCTCTGACCATGGGGATTCTCCAGGCGAGAATACTGGAGTGGGTTGCCATGCCTTCCTCCAGGGGGTCATCTCTGACCCAGGGATCGAACCCGAGTCTCTTACATCTCTTGCACTGGCAGGAGGGTTCTTTACCACTAGCACCACCTAGGAAGCCCAGGGCCTGGAGGGGGGGGGGGGGGGGGGGCATCTTTGATAAATTACATATAAAAAAAAATCCAATACTTTTTGCCACCTGATGCAAAGAGCTGACTCATTGGAAAAGACCCTGATGAGAAGCCAGGAGGAGAAGGGGACAACAGAGAATGAGATGGTTAGATGGCATCACCGATTCAAAGGACATGAGTTTGAGTGAACTCCAGAAGATAGTAAAGGACAGGGAAGCCTTGTGTGCTGCAGTCCATGGGGTCACAAAGAGTCAGACACGACTGACCTACGAACAACAACAATCAAGGGATGGTGAGAACTAGGTGAAGGCTGAGGGGTAAGTAGACCGGCTCTTGAGTGTCCATCCCCCTGCCTCTGAGCTCCTTTCTGCTTGGGTTCCATGCCAGTATCCTCACGCCACTGGCTGGACACCAGGCTTCCCATTCACCATGATTCATGTGTTTTCCTTGAGCCTCAGCAAGGTGGGGGGGTCTCTGGGTGGACAAGATGTTCTCATTAATTCCCAAAGGAAGTGATTCTTGTCGTTGCCATTGGAAAGCAAGTCATCCATTCCATGCCTTATAAAGACGTGTTTTTCTTGAGTAAATGCTCAGTGAAACTAGTCCTTACATTCTTTCCTCTTGGTCCACAACCTCATCATTCCTTAAATAAAATGATGCCTTCAAAGCACACAGACGGCTTTGCTGGGTGGTCTGGGGAGAGACTCTGGACACTATGGGATGGCCTATGACATGACACTTTCCTCCGGAAAGGCACAGAGGCGACACAGGGGCCCTCCACCAGGCCCTGCTCTCCTGAGAGAGTCCACCCTGCTGTGCTCCGCCTGCCTCGTCCCTCTGGCTCTGAAGAGCTGGAAGGTGTGGAAGGCACAGGGCCTTCAGGGTCTCCCAGCTCTGCATCCCTGTCTGCTGATCTGGGGGACTTACTTAACTTCTGGAAGCTACTGTTTTCTTTTTTTTTTAATTAACTTTTATTTTTATTTTTTAACATTTTTGGGTGCACTGGGTCTCCATTGCCATGCACGGGCTTTCTCTAGCTGCGGCGAGAAAGGGCGGCTCTTGGGTGTGCGCACAGGCTTCCCGCCGCCAGCCGCGGCTCCTCTTGTTGCAGAGCGCGAGCTCCAGGTGCACAGGCTTCAGTGACTGCAGTCCACAGGCCTAACTGCTTTGCGAGCCACGGGACCTTTCCAGACGAGGCATCGAACCCCTGTCCCCCGCACCCGCAGGCAAATTCCTTTTCACTATACATCAGGGAAGCCCCAAGCAGCTACTGTTTTCTTATCAGTAAAAGGGCCATACCAATATCCACACCTCATAGCAGTCATAAAGAACCTGTCCTAAAGTAAATGCTCAGAAAACAGCAAATATTACTGTTCAATCTGTATGATTTCCTCCATCTTTATTCTCCCTGGTTACATTATTGAAGTAAAGCACAGCTCACAAGAGTGTTCAAGGTAATAGAGGATTCAGCTTAAATACATTTTCTGCCTACAGTAAGCCTTTCAGAAACACCCATTTTTTAGCACTTCCCTGGTAGTCCAGTGGCTAAGACTCCATACTCCCAGTGCAGGGGCCCTGGGTTCAATTCCTGGTCAGAGAACTAGATCCCACATGCTGCAGCTAAGAGTTCATGTGCTGCAAGAAAAGATTTCTCCAGGCCTCCACTAAGGCCTACAGCAGCCAAATAGCTATTGATAGAAGAAGCAGCAGCAGCACACGTTTTCTTTTCAAGCCATGGAACAGAAGATAATTCTAGATCATGTAAGAATACATTCCAGCCTTAGCGAATAATCAGGTAGTTGGATCATTTAGCATCTGTCATCACACTGATGAGTAGGTCTCATTGTGCTGTTGGATATTCACTGGATAGGAGGTTGAGTTGAAGGTGTATTGCACTGTCAGAACCCCAAAGAATAGCATGCCTTATTGTAGTTTTCTTCTTTTACCTAAATGAAGGAGAGGAGTAAAACAGAGAATAAAAACACATGGCTTTGTGACTTAGAGATTTTTGCTGACTATGGCTCCAGCAGACCGAAATGAAGAGGTCAGGAGACAGGGATGCTCTTTAGGAGACAGTGGAAACAAACTGTTCCTAGATGTTTTGCCTGAATAGATGTGTCTATTCAGGTTTCCCAGTGGGGGAAGAGGTCTTTGGTGTTGTATCTAAACTCGTTAGATGAAGTGAAGAGACCATATTTTGATTTCTGGGTGTAAACTGTAAACCCCTTCCTCTCTCATTGCAGAAAACATACAAACTCAGTCTCTCTCTCCCTTTCCCTTGCTTTCGTATAAAGTAGATATTCAACATTAAGAACAAAAAGGAAGACCTAGGATGGGTTAAGGACATATCTCTTGATACTATTTAGTGATCATCTGCAAAGTGCTTTCACATAGATTATTTATGACAATCCTCACAATAGTTCTCTGGGACTGGTTTCATTATTCCCATATGAAAGGCGAGGAGCTGAAGTTCAAAAACCTTAGGTGACTTGTGCAAAGTCACACAGCTTATGAGGGACTGAGAGTCAAACACATCCTCCACATGCAAAGTCTGTACTCTTTTCCAGAGGCAACTAACGATAAAAATATCTAAGGATTGTAAAAAATCATAGCTAAAAAGCAAGCTATTGAAGACATCTTTACTTCAAAGATGAGGAAACTAAAGTTCTTACTATATATAAAATAGATAAAAAACACGGTCCTACTGTAGAGCGTAGGGAGCTATATGTAATATCCTGTAATAAATCATAACGAAAAAGAATATGAAAAGGAAATGTATTTCCTTTCAACATTGTATATCAACTATACTTCAATAAAATACATTTTTAAAGAAATACTGAGGTCCAAAGAGGCAAAATCATCTTCTTAGGCTCTCAGAGCTTGCGAGCAGCAAATCAAGAATCAAGAATTCTTTCTCCTACTCTTTGCTGACCCTTGAAGGCACTCCCTAAAGAATAAAAGAAGCTTTCAGAGCAGAATAAACACTAAAGTGCTCCTCCTGTTGCGCATGAATAAGAAGCATTCAGTTCTTCCTCTATTTCTCTGACTTGTATTTTGTCAGGGAATCTACAGATGGCTGCTGGAGGCCACGAGTGGAAGAGGCTCTCGTTTTCGTGTTCCAGATTCCTCTGAGAACGGTGTGTGTCTTAATTCTCAGTCGTGTCCAACTCCTTGCAACCCCATGGACTATAGCCTGCCAGGCTCCTCTGTCCATGGGATTTTCCAGGCAAAAATACTGGAGTGGGTTGCNGGACCTAACATTCCAGGTTCCTATGCAATATTGCTCTTTACAGCCTTGGACCTTGCTTCTATCACCAGTCCTATTCACAACTACCTATTGTTTTTGCTTTGGTTCCATCCCTTCATTCTTTCTGGAGTTATTTCTCCACTGATTTCTAGTAACATATTGTGCACCTACTGACCTGGGGAGTTCTTCTCTCAGTATTGCATATTAATTGATGGTAATTTAGGTAAACTCAAAGGAAACTTATGTTTAAAGTTTTAAAGTGATAGCAGAATTCAGATATTTATAGAAATGTATCAGTGTTATAAGTTATTAAATAATAGGTTAAAGGCTATTTTTCTATTGGGCTAACCCACTGGACTCATAAGACTCATCTTTAGCTTCTTCACATTTTTATAAAACATCTGCTTATAGTCTTATAGAAGTCATATAGGAAGTGAATTTGACAGTAATAAAGGCACAGTTTCATTCATTATAAAGATAAATAATACGGAAATCAACTCACACAGATTTTGAAATCTGCAGAAGTAGAATTTCCTCCTATTAAGGTTAAATATTTTTTCACATAAGCTATTATTTCTTTATTCATCATTTCACAGACACTTAAACTATTTCCATAACTTGGCTATTGTAAATAATGCTTCATTGAACATGGGACTACAAATATCTTTCAGAAGTACTGATTTTACTTCCACTATATACTCAGAAGAGAATTGTTGAATCATATGATAGCTCTATTTTTCATTTTTTAAGAATCACCATTCTGTTTTCCATAGCGGAAATATGTCAATTTGCATTCCTACCACCAGTGCAAAAGGATACATTCTATTTTCTCCATATTATTGTCAATGCTTGTTATCTTTTATTAGTTTTGATAGTTTCTACCTTAACAGGTGTGAGGTGCCATCTCATGGTCTTAATTTGCATTTTTCTGATGATGTGTAATGTTGAACACATTTTTATGTGTTCCTATTCACCGTTTGTACGTCTTTTTGCTTTCCACTCAGATAACTCATATGCAGAGTACATCACACAAAGTGCCAGGCTGGATGAATTACAACCTGGAAGAGAAATATTAATAACCTAAGATATGCAGCTGATACCACGTTAANTTCCTATTCACCGTTTGTACGTCTTTTTGCTTTCCACTCAGATAACTCATATGCAGAGTACATCACACAAAGTGCCAGGCTGGATGAATTACAACCTGGAAGAGAAATATTAATAACCTAAGATATGCAGCTGATACCACGTTAAATGAAAAAGTGAAGAGGAAGTAAAGAGCCTCTTGATGAGGGTCAAACAGGAGAGTGAAAAAGTCGGTTTAAAACTTGATATACAAAGAACGAATATCATGGTATCTTGCTCCAATCATCACTTCATGGAAAGTAGAAGGAGAAAAAGTGGAAGCAGTAACATATTTTATTTTCTGGGGCTCCAAAATCACTGTGGTCGGTGACTACAGCCATGAAATTAAAAGATGTCTGCTCCTTGGAAGGAAAGCAATAACAAACCTAGACAACTTATTAAAAAACAAAGATATCATTTTATCAACAAAGGTTCCTAAAGTCAAAGCTATGGTTTTTCCAGTAGTCATGTATGGATGTGAGTGTTAGTGACTCAGTCTTGTCTGACTCCCTGCAACCCCATAATCTGTAATATGCCAGGTTCCTCTATCCATGGGATTTTCCAGGCAAGAATACAGAAGTAGCTAGTTGTTTCCCTCTTCAGGGGATCTTGCCAACCCAGGGATGAAACACAGATCTACTGCATTGTTGGAGATTCTTTATCATCTGAGCCACAGGAAAACCCTGGGATGGATGTGAAAGTTGGACCATAAAGAAGGCTTAGCATGAAAAAATAGATGTTTTCGAACAGTGGTGTTAGAGAAGATTCTTAAGAGTTCCTTGGACTGTGAGGAGATCAATCCAGATCAACCAATAGTAAGGGAAATCAACCCTGAATTATCATTGGAAGGACTTATGCTGAAGTTGAAGCTCCAATACTTTGGCCATCTGATGCAAAGAGTTGATTCATTGGAAAAGACACTGATGTTTGCAAGACTGAAGGCAAGAAGGCAAAAGAAGGAGCATCAGATGATGAGATAGTTAACATCACTGACTCAAAGCACTTGAATCTGAGCAAACACTGGGAGACAGTGGAGTACAGAAGAGCCTGGTGTGCTTCACTCCTTGGGATCACAGTCAGACACAACCTAGCAACTGAGAAACAACAACAGCTGTCTTCTTTGCAAGATGCTCATCCCATTTTCCATTTTTAATTGGATTGTTTGTTTTTATTTTTGTTAATGAATGCATGTATTCCTAATGCATGTATTGCTAAGCTTTTCTGATACATGGTTAACAAAATATTTTCTCCTAATCTATAGCTTGCCTTTTCATTTTATTGTATGTTTTCTTGGTTGTGTGAAATCTATTTCGTTTGAGTTAGTCCATTTTATTGTTTTTCTTTTGTTGCCTGAGGTTTTTCATTTATTTTTTACTTAAGAAAACAGGTTGCTGCTTCAGCCTGAATTCAAACATATCAATTCAATTATTTTCAGCTTAGTTTTTTAATTGACTCTCTTCAGAGTTTAAAATAATGAAACACACCTTAAATATATCTTCAAGTAGGGATGAATGAAGTATTAAAGTCCATGTTTATATAGTCTTTCAATTTTATATTATATATGTAACAAAAGTATTTTATCATCTATATATATTAATAAAACATTTTGTGAGTTATAAAAGGGAGAGAAAACAAATCTGCCGTTGGCTGAGGCTGACTGACTGAGCTGACTCTACATTCTTGCTGTGCTATTCTCCTGCTTAAGCAACTCATTTCCAGAAACACGGTTATCAAACAGCGTTTCTCTATGACGATGAGATAAAAATTAGATCCTTCCAAGCTCGTGTCTGTCCATTCACAAAAGAACATTACTCAACAATAAAATTGCCAAACAATCCCTGAATATTCATTGGAATGACTAGTGCTGAGGCTGAAGCTCCAATACTTTGGCCACCTGATGTGAACAACTGGCTCATTGGGGGGGGGAGGGGGACGGCGGGGAACAGAAAACTGATGCTGGTAAAGACTGAAGCGGGGAGGAGAAGGGTATGAGAAAGGAAGTTCAGTTCAGTTCAGTCGCTCAGTCTTGTCCGACTCTTTGCGACCCAATGAATGGCAGCATGCCAGGCCTCCCTGTTCATCACCATCTCTCGGCGCTCACTCAGACTAACGTCCATCGAATCAGTGATGTCANGGGGTTGCAAAGAGTTGGCCGTAACCAACCGACTGAACCGAACTGAACTATTACTAATACTTTATGAAGTACTTATGATTGATACTACCCCACCGATAGCATTATGTCTCATCTTCCCCCTTTCTTCAAATGTAAGTTCTTGGAGACCTTACAATCTACTCTTGCTTGCATCCCTATTGGCTTGCCACAGTGCATGCACATTATATCTTTTAAAGCATCTTCTACTTGTAGAAAAAATAGTTTTAAGTTTTGTTGTGTTTTTTTTTGGTTAGATCTGCTGAGTGGAATCAGGCTTATTAATATCTGACAAAATCTGAAGGAACAGTTCTGATTTTTACGTAAGTGTATTTCTTAATTCTCATTTTAAAGTATATATTGTTTTATTTATATTTGAATTAGCAATCAGTTTTGTTAAAGTATATTATTAATAAAACATTATCTTTAAAAAGAAAAGTACCAAAAATATAAGCATGTAAAGTCCAGCCTCTGGAGGCAAACACTGTCTCCCACACCCCATCAGGCCTCCGCTGCACTGTTAGTGTTGTAGCCATCCCCTATGGAGCAGTTACTATGCACTTGGCACGAGGCTAAGCACTTTATATACCTTGCCTAAATTAATTGCTAATATCATTCCTGAGGGAGAGGTAGGATTTCTTTATGCCCTACACTCCTTATTGCAGAGTTGCGATCCAAGAGGAAATAGAATAATGAATGTTAGCTTTTCAAACTCAAATTACAGAAAAATGTTTAAAAGACTTGAGCCTACAGAAAATCCACAGAAGTTTTACTTTATTCTGTGCTAATTTCCTTTTTCAGAGACTCACAGGAGAAACAAACGCTTCAAAGGAGAGAAGAAAGCTTAATTCTTCACTCCCCCCATTTTTAAAAAAGTAGTGCTCTTAATTTCTTGTGAAAAACCAAACAAAACCTTCAAGATTCATGAGAACTTTGCATCCTAAGAAAAAGGGTAACTTTGATTGGTACTTGGGCAAAGCAAGAATTAAAGACATTTTCTGAAGAACATATTCCATTTCACTCCATTTTCTTGCAAGATCTCTTCCCTTCCCAGGCCTGCCTGCCTGGATCCCCCATCCTTGCCCATCAGGAAGGTAGAATCCTATCCCCACTCTGACAACTCACACTCCCATTTCAGACCTGATTCTTTCTGTGAATCAAATTCACAAACACTGTTTGTCTCTAATCCCTATTCCATATGTCAGTTTCTATGCAGTAATTTTTAAGAGTTTGGATTTTCTCTTTTATTTAAGTATAACTGATTCATAACATTGTATCAGTGTGAGGTGTGCAACATAATGATTCAATAGTTTTATAGATTACAATCCATTCAGTTATTAAAATAATCACTATATTTCCCTGTTCTATACTGTATATCTGTATTGCTTATTTATTTCATACACAGAAGTTTGTATTAATACCTCTTAAAACCATACCCTTATCTTGTACCTCCTCCCTTTCCTCTCCCTACTGGCAANATTAAAATAATCACTATATTTCCCTGTTCTATACTGTATATCTGTATTGCTTATTTATTTCATACACAGAAGTTTGTATTAATACCTCTTAAAACCATACCCTTATCTTGTACCTCCTCCCTTTCCTCTCCCTACTGGCAACCACTAGTTCACTCTGTATATCTGTGAGTCTATTTCTCTTTGTTATATACATTCCTTTCTTTTAATTTTAGGTTCCACATGTAAATGATAACATATTGTTCTTTTTTCTGTCTGGCTTATTTCACTAAGCTTAATGTCATCTAGGTCTATCCACATTTTACGAGTGGCATAATTTCATTCTTTTTACGGCTGAGTAGTTTTGATTTTCTGTGTCAAGTTAAATGCATATAAATAAAAGTGTCCCTTTTATGACACTACCATCATTATGAATTTGTTTAGGGGCATCAAGAGTTAGCTAATTCCACAAAAGCTGCTTTGTGGACCTATCTGACACAGTCATTTGGTTCAACTGGATATTGTTTTTTAAAGCCACATTGAAATCAAAGTGTTTTCCCAGGCTCTTGGAGAGCCCGGGTCAGGAACGCTGACAATCTGCTGCCGAGAGGGGCCGTCAGCATCACCCCCTATCAAGCCCTCCCAGTCATCACTTCCATAAGAACAAGCAGGCAACCCGCTGCCTGGTGACAAATGTTGTGACTCCAGGAGGGAGCCAAGTGCTATGAATGAAGCCTGGCAAAAGGTTATTTTATGTAAGAGGAAGTCATGGCATCACCTGGGGTGCATACACAGTTGTGAATTAAAAACCTGTTTACTGGATGCTGGAGAACGTACACTTAGGGACCCCTCTCTTTTTTTCTCCCCTTTCATCTCATTAAAAGTTACAAATTCTGAAATCTTCTCCAATTTGTCTACTTTGGGGTGTTTTGTGTCCTAGGTGGGTCATAAACTGTTATTTATGATGACATTCACATAGTTCTCTGTAAGGGCAACAACAAGTTTCACCACCCCACCTATTAGCATTCTGTGGGTGCCTATGAATCTACTACCCTCCGCCAATGTTTTCTAGGGGATATTTCTGCTGACACCTATACAGAGAGGCTAGAAAAGTCAGTTAGCTATTTCTTCAAGTAAATAACTGTCTAAACACTCAAATCAACTTTTCAACTCCAGAGATGATTTAAAGATCTGGGGAGGGGTATGGGGGCAGGGAAAGACTAGTGACACCAGAAATATTCCATGAATATTTTAGGAGTCAGATGATAAAATAAACTCCAAGCAGCTTCTTGATCCAGTTCCCAAATAAGTGATTTTCAATAATTTTTTTAAGAAACAATGTAATCCTGCAACTGTATTTTTTAAATGTCCATTTCAGAATATACGTCTGCTTTCTTTTGTGAATTTTCTTTTTGCTTGGGTTTCTGTTAACCCATGTGGATTTTATTTGGAAAGACTAAGTCACAAATCACCTTTTAAAACAGTAGAATTAAACAATTTATTTTCAAAATCTAAAAAGCCCTTAAGATAGTTCATATAATTTAAGTAAAAATTCACATTTTGGGGGGGGGGATGTGATGTCTGAATATTTCAAGTGATTATTTGCAAGAATGACAACACCTTGAATTTATGTAAGTTATCTTCCAAGCCTTACAAAGTAATGTCACAGTGGAAAGAACATATAATTAATCAACGGAGCTGGATTTGAGTTCTAATTCTGTTTTTGACTTTAACTGACCATATGACCAGTGGCAGATCAGTGGCCCTCTTACGTTGACTTTTTCCCTCTGCAGAAAGGGAAGAGATGAATGAGACATTATTTAAATTTCTAAAATTCTATTTTCAGCTCTGATCTCAACTCGTCATTTATATAGGCGAAGGAAAAGTGTTGCTGCCTACCATTGTATAGAAAGCAAATACAGACCAGGGTCCGCCTGCTGCTGAGATAGCCACACAGCTCAGGTCTTGTGGCAGCTACGTGGCATTTTTTACAGGCATCAGGGGTTTTAATTAGGACCTTTGAGAACAATTACAATTATTCTATACTGAGCCAGAGCATTGTGGCAAGGATTAGATTCGCTCTCACACCTGGAAACACAGCTCATACAGTTATCCACCTTTAGAGTCTTCTTTGCCATCAGAAACTTACAACAGGAACTCACTGAATCATTCTCCCATGGAGACCAGAGCCATTCCCGCCAGCGATGGTGTTGAAACACAGCAACAGAAAATCACAAAGGGGATATGGCACCACTACACACCACCGCTTTATAACAGGGGCTCAGACATGTCTGGGCTAACCCTCAAAACTCCAAGGAAGCCTGCTAAGTGCAGGGTCAAATCCTTCAGATGTCAAGTTCTGCAACAAAAAATTGACCATCCCACCTTCATAGGACATGAAGTTACTAGCAAGAAAAGTGTATGTGTACATATACACACATATATATACATATCGGGCTTCCCTGGTGGCTCAGCTGGTAAAGAATCCGCCTGCAAAGCGGGAGGCCTGGGTTCAGTCCCTGGGTTGGGAAGATCCGCTGGAGAAGGGAAAGGCTACCCACTCCAGTATTGTGGCCTGGAGAATTCCACGGACTGTACAGTCCGCGGGGTCGAAAAGAGCTGGACATGACTGAGCGACTTCCACTTTACTCAGACATACACATACACACATGTATATATACTGATAATTATTTGGAGGAGGTATGTGCTTAAAAAATGCAACCAAGGCTTGTAAAATTGAACATCTCTCCAGCAGCTGAAAACCAGAAACTAACACTGTTATGAGTTTGCCCTCTCTCACTGTGATGACTCACAAAGCCAGTCTGCTCTTTTGTGGCGATGAGTCAGCCCTGACAGAGTAGGCCACACCACCCAGCAGAATTTGTTACAGCAAGGTTCAAAATGCTGGCAAAATAACTGAACTGAAAGAACTATCCACTTCAAGAGAAAGCCGATGAAGGAGAGTGACATAATGAAAACTTTGAAACTTCTCAGGAGTCATTTCCTGTTTCCTTTTATGCAAGAGTTGAAGACTCATTTATCAGTTGCTTTGGAGGCCCATGTCGCTAGGCCTTAAAAAGGACTGCAGAGCGTGTTTGCTCAACCTNGTGTTGTTGGATTCTGATTGCTAGAATTTTGTTAAGGATATTTGCATCTATGTTCATCAGTGATATTGGTCTGTAGTTTGTTTTTTTTGGGGGGGGTATCTTTGTCTCTATTTTTGACTGAACTTTAATACTACCTAAGTTTTTGCAGCTAAATCTTTATATATATATATATATAAAAGAAGCAGAACTCAGTAGTATCAGCACTACTACAGTGATAAATTTATTTGTTTAAACAGTAAACAGTAAACTTAGGAGTGGGAACATTGCCATTGGCCCAGATCCATTAGGGATGGGAACTCTCCCACATATGGTTGTCTCTCTCTCTCTCTTTAGTTCTTTCAGATATCTTTCTGCTTCTCCCTTTCTTCAAAATTTTATCTTTCATCAAATTTCTCACACAAAGTTGAGCAAATATTTTGCCAATAGTTGTGGGTTGTGTTTTACATTTCCAATATANATATGGTTGTCTCTCTCTCTCTCTTTAGTTCTTTCAGATATCTTTCTGCTTCTCCCTTTCTTCAAAATTTTATCTTTCATCAAATTTCTCACACAAAGTTGAGCAAATATTTTGCCAATAGTTGTGGGTTGTGTTTTACATTTCCAATATAAAAGCCAGTCTGAGCATTATTTTTTCAAATTCCTCAATCTAAATCCTAAGAATGGTCCCTGATTCTGGTTTAAGGAAGATTCAAACTCAAATTAAAGTAACAGCTCCTGCAGAAAAATGTAGCAGCGAGGATTATTTTTCAATTAAATTCAATGTGCAACATGCAAGAAAATAGATACTCAAATGTGAACTATTTTTAACTCTCCTTGTATTCTCAAATATACTACTTTTCCCATGATTCACAGAAGATAACTAAACTTCTGAATTCCACATAAAATAGGTGTCATCAGATGAGAACCCCCTAAAATGCCTCCAAAATCTCTATTCTGACCAATATGCATCTGTTCTCTCCATTTGGTTAATTTTCTGCTTAGTGACTGATCTGTCTCTCTTACAGTTTAAAAATAATGTTGCCACGGGATTTCCAGACCTTTGTCTTACTATATCGCCTTCTCTCTCTCTCTCGTTTTTTTTTTTTTTTTTTTTT
>SJYV01007193.1:938279-1046498 GCA_006410875.1 Neotragus pygmaeus
TCGCTTCCGCGCTCCCGCCCAGGCTGGCGGCCGGGACGCGAGCCCCGGAAACTCGTCTCCTCCGCCCAGGGCCGCCCCGACTGCCGGGCGAAGAGTGCCGCCGCACAGAGGGCGCCGAGAGGCCATCCCCAGCCGCCGCGCCTCTCCGCCCGGCGGGGCTCTCCGCGAAGAGCCTCGGGTGGGCATGGGACTGCCCAAGTGGGCGCAGTTGCCAGACTGCCAGGCACGCCACGCGGACCCTCTGCGCTCGGGAACTAGCCCTGGGGATTCGCGCTGGGTCCGAAATCTCGCAGAGCCCGGTCCAGCGAGGAACCGGGGCTGAGGTTGGCACGCCGCGGAGTCCCGCGAACTGTGCCTCCCCCGGACCCCACGTAGACATCTTAGCGCGCAAAGGGCGAGAGGACACGGTGTCTTTACACTCACATTCGCTTACGGCCACTACCCAGCTCTTCTCAGAGAGCGCGATTGTTAGAGCTACCGTCTGTCCCTTTTGGAGTGGACAGAAGGGGACCCACTGGAAATGACATTTCGCCTTCCTTTTTTCGAGCCTGAAGCGCAAGCACTCTTTACCTTACGTGACACAAGCCCTTGGGCTTCCTCTTGACCCATCCGTACAGCCTGCAGTTATCTTACAAGAGGAACAGCAAATTGGGGTAACATCCGGTTCTGAGTCCGCACTTTAACCTCCATAGGGCAGGTTGGCCTCCGCGGACCCGTCTCTTTGCAAACGCCGAACAGGTCATCTCTCTCCTAATCTCATTCATTTGTAACCCTGGGGAAGGTCATTCTGTGCTCGCCCCTAGCTCCTTCCTACTCCATTAAAGCAATTTCTATATAAACTGTGGGAAACAAAGATTAAAGAGCATAAACCGAAACCAAACCTCTTAAGGAAATGTATTAGAGAATCCCAATTATGTACCCACCCTGAAAAATAGGAATTACACAAAAGAAAGAAATGAGGGGTGGACAAGTCGGGGTTGGCCAGGGTAACAGGAAAGGCTGCTACTTGGGCCCAAGAAGGAAGAAAGGAGAGCTGAGTTCATCTGTAGTGTCTGTCATCTGGCTGGAACAAAGAATTCAAGGGGGAAGAAGTGACAGATGAGCTTGGAGAGCCCCTCAAGAGTCAAATTCTTTCTGTGTCACGCTTAAGAAATTCGAGGTTCATCCCAAGGTAATTGAGAACAAAGGATAACTTTTAATCACGGGAGGGTCCTGAATCCTGATGAAAAAAAGCACAGAAAACAATTCCAGCAGTCCTGAGACCCACTGAACTGCACTTAGCATTCTCAGGGCCTCCACATTGTTGATAGATGAGCAGTCTTGGTAGGAGAAAGGCGATTAAAATCATGTCAAGATCTCTAGTAAAACAATTCTGTAAAACAATGACAAACACTACACCTGGTATCTGTTTTCCCCCTGCCTTTGCAGGACAAGGGAGCATTTCAAAGAATTTCCACATGACCAGCTGTTCATCTTTTTAACAGAATGCCATTCTTCAGCTCCTTTAGAAAGGATGCTTCCAGTCTCTGAGGCAGGTGTAGTGGGGAAAGACATTTCATATGGAAAAATGATACAATACAAAATTGACTGGCTAAAAGTAAGACATCTTCTGGCAACCCAAGCCATTTTCTCAAGAGAAACAATGTTTTGGTGTTATCTAACCTGCAGTTTATCAGGATGCATCAAATGCATTCTATCTCAATTACTTAAAAATGTCTAACCAAACAGTGTTAATTTTCAAAGGCACTTCTTATATAACTAGAGGCTTTAAAAATCAGAATTTCCAGTTGCCTATTTGATAGCTTAGTGAACAGTCCGGAAGTCGTTTGCCTTCTCCAGCCACCTGTGCGCAGGCTGTTGTGGCTGCAGTCTTTGCAACCCCAGGGACTGGGCTCCTCTGTCTATGGGATTCTCCAGGCACGAATTCTGGAGTGCGTTGCCATTTCCTCCAAGGGATCGAATCTGTCTCTCCTGCACTGGCAGGCACGTTCTTTACCACTGTGCCACTAGGGAAGCTCTCCAACCACAGTGCGACTGATTACTGGAAACCTCAGTAATGTAATACAGAAATCTTGATGAACTTCACCAGTCACCACCAACTCACAAAAACGGCCATATTGCCATTTGTAAAGACAATTTATTTCACAGAAAATGTGTAACAGGAAATAGTTGTCCCAGTTCCTCTCTCCCACTTCAAGGGTAGATAATGAAAACCTACAATGTCAGTTAAAAATTACTGAAGTTTAGAAAGCTAAGTAAGCCACTGCTCCGGTGAACAAGTCTGAAATGGCTGTCAAAACGGCTATTATAGTCAACTGCATCAAGCTGTCTATCAGCAGCATCTGACAGAGCTGGTCACCTTCTGCTCTAGAATACAGTTCTTCACTGGCTTCAAGAACATCACTTAGCTTTCTTTCTCCCTCCCTAGTCACATGGTCTGATTCCTCTATAGATACCTCCTCTCCCCAGTCTTTGAATGACTGCCCCAAAGGGCAGCAGTGGCTCTACTCACTCCCATGTTGATCTCATCCAGTGTTATTCTCAATAACATCTGTATGCCCAAGACCCCTCAAATTATATACAACTAATTGTTGCTAAAGAATAAAACAAAAACTACCGCCAACGTTAAAAAAGAAAATTGCAACCTGGGCAAGGGAACACATACTGGTGAGTAGTTTATTAGAGGGAAAAGTCTGAGGGGATTATTGGTTACAGAAAGCAGAGTTCCTAGAGCTTTTGCTAAAAAAATTAAGATAGTGTACTGGATAGAATGGAGTCCATAGGCTTATATACAATTGGCTTGATCGTCCATAGGCTTATATATTAATCCTAATTCCTAGACAGAATCAGTTCACTAAGGGTCTGGAGTCATTTAAAGTTTGTGGTTTTTGAAGAGACTTCGCTGGTTAGTATAGCTGTAGTGAAAAGTTGCCTTCAGTTTGTACATATTCCAGGCCACTGTTACTGTAAATTGAATTCTTTTTCCTTCTACTATTGGGTGTCTTAACAGAGACCTCAAATATGTGCTTATCTCCTCACCCTAACCTATTCTACCTACCTACAATCCCTTCTCGGTACATGACAATTTTATCTGTACAGCTGCTCAAACCAAAACCCATGGAACGGTGCTGCCCTTAAAACAAACTGAAAGAAGCCCTGAGCTTTGGAGAACCAGTATCACACATCTATCTGGAACTAATATTCACTCTAAACTGCACTCCAGGTATTCAGGATTCCAAACATCCTGTTGAAATGACCTCGGCGATTTCTATCACCACTGTGTGCACTGGTGTGTAAGGGAAGTGGACAGATTTCGAGCATGCAGGCTAAGGTGTTCACACAAATGTGCATGAGGCCCCCTGCCATACAAATCGGAGGCAGGGATGGGAGGAGAAAGGAAGGTGGGACACAGGCAGAGGACCAGGCTGCTTGTAAGGAAGGTGCTGGCACAGGACTTTTAAGGATCTGAAATTCAAACCTGGCCTTCCACATACTTATGAAGGTGTATCTGGCAAAACAGTAGCACGGGATATATTTTCAGTAAACAGCTTTCATATTTTAAGATATTTAATCATTGGTGTCTCCATTGCACACTTACCCCAAGACGGGAAATGTTTAGAAGCATGCCTGCCTTGCATGAACCCGCCAAGCTAAGTCAAGAAATCCCATCAGTTATGCCTTCAGATTACATCTATATTCTGTTCATCTCTCTCTGCTTCATTACCACCCAGATCACCTCTCCCCTGAATTGCCACTATGGCCTCCTAACTTGCCTCCCTAATCCTACCCTTGCTGTCTTATCATCTATACTATAATCTCTAAGTCATCCCAATCACTTTCTTCATCTTTGCTCAAATGTCATTTCAATGAAGACTTTCATAATCACTCTAAAACTACAACCACAAATTCCTCATAGCATGTATCAGTATTACCTCCTACCTTCATAACAAATAATGAATAATTTATAATGCCTACTGCTTATTTTTGTTCCCATTCCTAGACAATGTAGCTCAAGAGGGCAAAGATCATTGTTCTGATGTGTCCTGATCACCTAATACATTTGACACAGAAGTTCAACACATGTAGAAATTTTAAATTGACACAAAACCCCGTATCTGTCATAAAAGAAAATCAATGTCTTCAAATATTTGATGGATTTTCATAATGCATCCTATTTAAAGTTGTCAAACTGTAAGAAAACTTTATGAAAAGAACTTCTAAAATCTGCCATACTAATACATGTATTGGGTATTAGTTTAAAAAACAGATTCACTACTATACGTGGTAGGTCTCTCTGAACTTTTTCTATAAATAGTTTGTTATTTTTTGGCTGCACAGTGTGGCATGCAGGATCTTCATTCCCCAAACAGGGGTGGGACCTACACCCCCCCCGCAGTGGAAACAGAGGCTTAATCACTGGACCACCAGAAGTCCCTGGAGAATTTCATGGACGGAGGAGCTGATGGGCTACAGTAGCCCATGAGGTCACAGAGAGTCGAACACAACGGAGTGACTAACGCTGTGGGGTTTTTTTATAACCTACAAATGCTATCTAAAATAAGTCCCACAAGCCTTTTACCGAGCAACATGCATCTTAACATTGAGAGGCATTTATATAATCACACTATTGCTTTTCTTTTAAAGTCACTTAGTCACATCCAACTCTGTGACTCCATAGACTGTAGCCCACAAGGCTCCTCTGTCCATGGAACTCCCCAGGCAAGAATACTGGAGTGGGTAGCTGATCCCTTCTCCAGGAGATCTTCCCAACCCAAGGATCAAACCCAGGCCTCTGGCATTGCAGACGGACTCCTTACTATCTGAGCCACCAGGGAAGCCCATTGCTTGCTAGTAAGAATAATTTAAATTTTTTTTTTAAAGTAATGGAACAGAATTGGTAGCAGTTTCTTAGTTGGCTGTCAGATATTTGCTTAAAAGTTCATTAATCAATACTGGCTTAAAGATATGTAACAGAACTTAGTTTTAGTGTGTACTTGATTACTGGATTGTAAAGCTTTTAATCTATAGACTTCCTAATTTGAAATATAAACAAACTCATGAAAAATGTCATTAGTGAAGATGTGCATAGAGTTCAAATATCTTTTAAGAAACAGTTAAAAAGCAAAAGCCAAGTAAATCATGAAAATACAAGTCAGGTCATCTTCATCAGTGTATAAAGGCCCACATTCACACTGCATTTTAGATTTCTTAACCATTCATCTCTTCATTTTAAAACAATCTACTCAATAAAAATACTGTATAAAAATGGCAAGTTGAAAAGCTCAATAAACAACTCTTAAGACTGTATACAGAGCTATCCGGTTTTCACAGATGTGGCCCTCTAGTTCCCTTCCTTTTCGCCGTAAGTTAACGAACTGTGCCTCCTAGTGACCAACCTGTATAACACAGCTTAGAGCAATTTACACTAGTCAACAGTAATTCTCAACTGTCATTGTAACCGGTTCAGAGACAGCACTGTCAATCAGCTGTCTCTGTCCTTTCTGCCAATAACCTAAGTTTTTAGGTTCTCATTTCTCACTCATGCTCTTGTAATACCACTCGAATCCAACCATTTTAATCCACACTAATATACCGCACTGTCCACAGAATAGGAAACATTCAGCCTCCCACCCGAGAGCACCCTAACCCCTCGCTCCCGCATGGAAAGCTCTCCGCGGGACTGGAAAGCCCTGCTTGCATTTACGTCCCCTTCCGCTCAACCTACCGTCGCTTGTCTACTTGTTCTGTCTTCGCTCTTCTAAATCCTAACATTTCATTTTTCCAATGAATACCCCACCTCTTAGCTTTCTTTAGGCTGAGTTAATTCCTTCCTAATCATACTGCACAACTTCCAATCTGCTACGTAGTCAATATTTGGGGTTAGTACTTTCATCACTGTACCTAGGAGCACAGTGATCTTGGTGGAGACCGGTGATTGTGCAAACTGACAGCGCTCAAACTGAGACTGAATGTTAGTTTGGGTGGAAATACTCTAACATTCAAAACAGGGTACACAGGCTAAAGACTTTTTACCGAAGACAGTCAGCAACTGAGTCCAGGAGAATCTGGTATTCATTAAAGACACTTACTAGGAAGGTGAACGAAGCAGAGGCTCAGCTCTGTATTGCCTACATTTGAGTAGGCAAAATTACAATGATGCTCTGAATTCCAGCAGAGCGGCAGCAGAGAAGCTCCAGCTAGGCCGGCGGCAGACTGTGGAAGTACTGGGACCTTTTAAACTTGGGAGCCTCGTGCTGGCAGATTAGCCTCTGCCTTCCAGTAAGAGCCTTAAACACCTAATGTTCTAAGGCCAATTCTACCCAAACTGGGTAAACGCTTCTGTTGTTTACAACTCAAAGAGTTCATGGATAGCCAGCCTGCAAACATCTGAATGGGCTAAATTACATGGGGAACTCCTTCTTTTCCAACAGAGCAGTCTGAGAACAGACGTTTGTTTGATCATTACTGGTACCTGCCAAAAAATGAGTAAATCAGTAAATGAGCAAAACGTTTTTTAGGTGATGAAGAAATGTACAAACAGTGAGTATCAGTTCAGTCGCGTCCGACTCTGCGACCGCATGAATCGCAGCACGCCAGGCCTCCCTGTCCATCACCAACTCCCGGAGTTCACCCAGACTCACATCCATCGAGTCCGTGATGCCATCCACCCATCTCCTCCTCTGTCGTCCCCTTCTCCTCCTGCCCCAATCCCTCCCAAAATTTTAAGACTAAAGGGGAAAGATGGTATGATAAAGTTTCTTGGGTGATGTGATAAAATGCAAGGTTACTTTACAAGAGGAACTTGGGTTTTAAAGACCACGGATAGAAAGGTGGANTCTCCTCCTGCCCCAATCCCTCCCAAAATTTTAAGACTAAAGGGGAAAGATGGTATGATAAAGTTTCTTGGGTGATGTGATAAAATGCAAGGTTACTTTACAAGAGGAACTTGGGTTTTAAAGACCACGGATAGAAAGGTGGAAGGTGGCTCAAAGACGACAGGGCAACTGCCAGAAAACCAAGAGCAAAAGAGAGAACTCTGTGCATGGCCAGGCTCAGAAAGATGAAAAACACTTTTTTTTTAAACCAAAAGATAGAACTTTTTATGGCAAGCTTACACACTGCCACTAAACCTAACAGGAAAAGCAAACCCTCATCTTTGAGGCAACAGCAAAATCACCACGCAACTCGCGACTGCAACGATTTAACAATCCTTTAGCAGGTCAGACAACTGGAGCACTTAGTAGTTCTTGTTTCTAATGAGATTCTATTTATCTTTTTGCTTAAGTCACTGTCATTGTCTCAATCTATTATGCAAGCAGGGGTTCTGGGAAAAACAGTGCTAGGATAAAGCTAAAGAAAAGCCCTGGAAAACAGATAAGACTCCAGTCAGAAGTCATCCTCAGGCTGTACGCCTAAGTTACCTTTCTGGAACTGGTTTACTTCCAAAATGCAGCTGTTTGCTTCGTTTTCCAAGGTATCCTCGATCCTTTTCTAAACCTGAAGCTCTTCAGCATGCACAGCTGACGTGGCTGTGATCCCAGCCTTCGTTCTCACAACAAACTTCACTTTGGCTTTAGATACCCAGGGTCTACAGCATTAACAAGATCCCTGCCCCACTCCGCGCCCCCCACGCTGGCAGCACTAATCGAGCTATCCCTTAGGACGGCATGTGAATTTTGCCTGCTTTAGCGCTCCCTGCTGTCCAAAACCTGCACATTATGGGTCAGAGTGGCAGCAGTGATTTCAGATAAGAAAGCAACTGTAAATATGGAAGCCACATGTCAAACACAGCAGATGAAACTCACACAGGGGAGACCACAAGCCAAGGCCAAAACAGCTGACAAACTCCAACACAGATCAACTGTGCAACATTATTTAACTTTTATCCTACAAACGGGGAGGGAATTACCATCCTCAATTAGTACTAAATAAAACATTATTCCTATTATCTTAAATATCTGAAAACACATTTGGGTTTTTTTTCAGATGCTGATGATTTACAATGTAAATTCTTACCTAGTTTGAAATAAACAGTACAGCAATGAAACTTCCTTCTAAACTTCTAACTATGGATCATACCCAACCTTTGAAGAGAAATGCATACTTTATGGTATGACTGCATACGGATCTGCAAGGAGATCCAACTAGTCCATCCTAAAGGAAATCGGTCCTGAATATTCATTGGAAGGACTGATGCTGGAACTCTTAATAGTAACGCAAAGAACCCATTCATTGGCAAAGACCCTGATGCTGGAAGAGACTGCAGGTGGGAGAAGGGGATGACAGATGGTTGGATGACATCACCAACTCAATGGACATGAGTTTGGGTGAACTCCGGGAGTTGGTGATGGACAGGGATGCCTGGCGTGCTGCAGTCCATGAGGTCACAGTCAGACATGACTGAGTGAACATCAATAGAGAAATGTCTACCTTTCTGTTCCTGTAAGATTATAATTCTTTCCATAAAAGTTTTGCTTACTCTTGTTAGCAGTGGCAAACAGTTTTCCACAAGATGGATGCTTTCTAATGTGGACTTTTGAAATGACAACAGAAATTATGCTAAAAAATGTTAGGACCAGGGGAGCCTGGAGTGCTGCAGTTCATGGCGTCATAAAGAGTCGGACAGGACTTGGTGACTGAAATTTATGGTCATTTATACCATTTAAGGGGTTCTTTTACCAATCAAGCTTGACATTATTAGGTCCAGAATGATCCAATTATGTGTACATTTGGTAATCTTTGCAACCCCATGGACTGTAGCCTGCCAGGCACCTCTGCCCATGGGGATTCTCCAGGCAAGAATACTTGAGTGGGTCAGCCATGCCCTCCTCCAGGGGATCTTCCCAACCCAGGGATCAAACCCAGATCTCCCACATTGCAGGGGGATTATTTACTGTCTGAGCCACCACATCTAACCTTCATAATCTTGATGGTCCAGATAAATTCGAATTATGAGTGCAGTATGATAAAGTAAAACATTCTTTCTCCATAGATAGGCATACAATATATAATTTAACCTTTCTTCGTGTTTTAACATATTTGGGAAACTTTTGCAGCTTTTATCAATACTATTACAGCCAACTGTTATTTTCTAAAGACAAATTATGGTCACTACAAGATACCAGTTCCTCTCACCTTCCCCAAACTTTATCATTTCTCCAGCAAGACGGTGAGATCTCTCCCATTAAACTTTGGTGGGTTTGACTGTAATCAATAGAATACAGAAGAGATTAATTAAAAACGATAAACTAATTCTTAAAACCCAGCCATCATGCTATGGAGTCAAGTCTAGGCAGAGTTCTGGCCAATTCCCAGCTGAAGTCCCATCCAGCACTGACCACCTGAGTCCCCAGCCTTCAAAGTTGCCCCCGATGATGCTCTTTAGAGAGAAAATGAACTACTCAGTGCAGTCAGCAAAAATAAATCTTGTTGAAGAGTGGTTTTGTTATGTACTATAATACTAAGTAACTGCAACAACCATTGATTCAATTCTCCACATTCCCAGAGATGACATAATATACAGTCTAGTTTTGTGTACATACACAAGTCAGTATGCAGAGACGTGACAACTACAAAGGCTCTTAGCGCATCTTGGTTGACTGAAGTGACTGAACTGAGAACCAATCACTTCCACACAGCCCCATTCAGTATTATAGGTGGTAAACTGGGAGGCGACCAGATAAACTCTAGTTGTTTGATGCATTTGTTGTACAAAAACTTTCTGTATACCTATCATCTTCCTGGCCCCAGACCAGAAGCTAGGGAATCCAGTAGTGAACAAGCATTCTTAGAGTAGTACTTCTTGAACTGTTAAAACCAGGTAAGTACATGTTAATTCAATGCAAAGAGAGACTGTTGAGCTAATGAGATAAATGCACACAAGACTCAGTAGAAGTGAAAGAAAAGGCAGCCAAGCATAACTGAAACAGAACACAAATACAAGTTACACAGGACAGGTGGTTGGCATTCAAGTTGTCCTAAAGATTTTGGGTCCACTCACCAAACTGAATAGCAAAGACAACAAGCCTGATACAAGTTTAAAACCGCATCTGGACTGAAGACAGACACCCGTCTCATTGTCCACCCGCCACGTCCAGGAATCGAGGGAAATAAATGTTAGGGATGGAGTGGGCTGAGTCATGACAGCTTGTTAGTTTTGGAGCAAGAGCTATCAACCAAACTTCATTTCATTTTATTCTATACGACTTCTGGATTTAACAAAGGAAAATAAACCACTTAAAAAATATTAATTTTAAAACTGACTTTACATAAGGGTAACAAATTATTTTTTCTATTTTTACCTTTATATAACATAAAAACCCCTCAAAACGGGGACACAGATTTATATTTATTATCCAGTCTTAGTTTCAGGGTTCTTTTGTACACCGAGGGCCACCTCTTATCCAAGAGCCTTTTTGCCTATAGAACCAACCAAACATCAGAACAGAAAAAATAACCAACTAATCCTGAAACTGTCCGAATCAACTATCCAAGATGATCCAGACCAAATTCTAGGTTTTCTTATGTTTAGGAGACACGTTTACTAGTTGCTCATTATGTATTAAAACATATACATATCACGTTCTATGTACTTGAACTACTTCAACAACGAATGTGAAGACATCACAACAATGAAGCTGAAAGAACACGTGGTCAATGAACTCCAAACTTGTATTTAACCATTCTACTCCCCAATGTACCATTTTATTCCCACTCATCAGAAAGATGTTACAGTACTAGTTTAGGCCTGTAAGGTTTTCAGTCTTTAAGTCTAAGCTTTTCCACTTTTATTCCTGGTTTCTTCTTCCTATGGAGCAACCTCACCTATAATTCCCAGCTGGATCAGTTATTACCAACCTTACCTGTTTGAAGGTAATTACAATTATGTACTGGAGTAAGCCTAGAATAAAATCCTAGTATGTTGGATTAACTTTGAGGTTTTCAGTGTGTACTAAGGTTTTACTATATTTCCTAAGACTCACCTGAAAGGACCTAGCAAACTCACCATCTAGACTTGGTTTCCAAGTATAACTCCCACTGAAGGGAATCAGGGATCCTTGGGGAAATAGCGTTTCAGAGGCGGGACCAAAACAAGCCCACGATGAACACAAAAAGGGCTTCCCTGGTGGTTCAGTGGTAAAGAATGTGCTTGCAATGCAGGTACTGCAAGAAACATGAGTTCCGATCTCTGACCCAGGAAGATACCCTGGGCAGTGGAAATGGCAACCCACTCAAGTAGCCTTGCCTGGAGAATCCCTTGGACAGAGAAGTCTGACAGGCTACAGTCTATGGGGTCAGACATGACTTAGCAAATGAATTTTGAGACTGAAGCGCAAAAAATCTTTTTGAGCTATAAAGTATGCAAGTGTGCAAATGATGGACACACAGAAAGCACACAGGAACCAGCTTTAAAAGGATACCACTGATCGAATCTGAGATGATTTAAGCATCAAAATGAATTGTATGTTGTAAAATTCTGGTTTTAAGTGCACTGTGATCTCTAAGAATGTCATCCTAGTGAAAGAATACAGTGTTTAGAGAATAAAGGGGCACAATGTCTACAACACTGCCAAATAGCTTATGAAAAAGATGTATGCATAAATTCAGAACTATGTATAAAGTCAATAAATGGCGGTTTTGTGTCAAAGAACATGTAGGAATTCTTTTAAAGATTATAATTTTAGAGTTAAGAGAAAAGTTGTAATATTGGTAAGGGCTCCCCTCAAAAAGCAACCTGGAAATTTAAGTAGATCCGTTGCAGATAGCCTTGCATCTATTTTTCCTTTTAGTCCTAGCCTCTAGCCAGCCCAAATGTTTTTTACGAACAGTTCACAGCATGTCTTGAAGTCATCCCCATCCTCACTTGGAGCCTCCCCGTTAAGTCTCCCACCCTCTTACTGCCTTTCAGGTACCGTGGACAGTCCTACTTCAAGCACTTCCTGGTCCCATGCTCACCTTCAGCTGCTCTATCCTCCACCCCTTGCTACACAAATTTGTACTCTCAGCTAAAAGCACAGGATTTGAGTACTTTAGCAGACACAACCACTCTGTAAGTTTCTAAACAATTACCTGAAGTTCATTAATTTTAAAAAAATGAGTATTACCACCACTAATTCTTGATATGAGACCTGTCCACTTTTGGCACTGGCATTTTTCAACACCTATACCCAGTTACTTGTTTTTTAATTTAAAAGCAGTCTTTCTGAAGAACCAAGGTGGCAGAAGTGGAACCGCTGGGTATGACCTATGAGCAGCAGATAGTTCACAGGATGCAAAAGGCAGAGGTGGCGGCAACCCCGCAAACTGCGGAGAAAGCAGCGCTTGAGGCTAACTCACCTGCGCAAGGCCAGGTAGGCAGGAGGCTAGAGGTGCCGAGTTTCAAAATAATAAAGCTCTACAAAAGCTAAACTCTCATTTTTCAATATGAAAATTAAGCAATATGATTACCAACTTATTTCCTGCTGGCAATTTATTGTTACTAAGTTGTTAAGCTCCATGTCTCATTTATTTCACACATAAGAAAATTAGTCAATACCTCAAATTTTTAAAAAGCTGAAAAACAAAGTACAGTATAATGTCAAATTGAAGAAACAAAAGATACAGCTTATATTGTATTTTTGAAAATATAATTAACTGAATACATCAATTTTTCTAATAAACATTTATCCTTAAAAGTAATTCTACATCCCAACAAAGATGTTCCCATTNGGTTTAAGTAGGGTCGGCCAACGACTACAGTGAAGATAGGCATCTGTGTTTGCCACATGTATGTTAAGAGCACTGGTTGGACAAGGGCTTTATCCTAGAGAACACTGACTGAAGAACTTGTACTTCCCCACGTGCTGAGGGAAAAAGCTCTTTTATTATTGTATTTTTATCCAGTATCAAGACAAATTAAAAAATTCCCAGGGTGATCTTCTCCATTTGTCCTGCTTGGAGAATAATAAACACATAAGTGACCCTTGACTCATAAGTAACAACTTCTTTGAGTTAAATTTCCAAGTTATGCCTAGAACTTAGATTGAAATTTTATATACAACAATGTAAAATGAAAAACATTTCATTTTTCATTGAAAGCATTGAATTTTTAAGGGTCATTTAAATAAGGGTCTATGTAATAGTAATAGCCTTCAGAAATAGCAAGAATAACATAACTTTTTTGAAGAAAAGGCTACTTTTCTTATAGTAATTATAAGAAATTTATAAGAAATGGTAAAGAAATCTTATACTAATTATAAGAAATATACAATTTATATTCTTAAATACTTATTAGTTAAGACATTTCCCTTTTCTTTTTGTTTTGCTAGTGAGCTCATCACTAAACATTTTACGTAAACCACTGGTACTACATAATAAAAAGCCACTTGGGTGTTTGTCAGCTCCTCTTTCTACATGATATTCATTTTATATTTCTAGTGACTTTTATATCTCACTCACATTTAGAAATTTGGCAGATTAAATGCATTGAATAAAATGAGATAAAATAACAAATTCTATTTTGCCATTAACCAAACCGAGATATGCTAAAAGATTGTCCAAGCTCTACTTCACTGACACCAATGTCTTTTTGGTTTTCGAACTATAGCCAGTATTCTATTACTTCAGAGGTTACAGTTGTTCCCTATGCCTGTAAAACCCCTTCCTTTCTTCCTTCTCTTGGGTAAACCATACCTCCCCACCACCAACACACAAACACAAGCACACAGAGAACATTTTTTGCATAGATGATTGGAACGGATCTTTACCTGTTGTTAATGCCTCAGAAAGAATTTATTTTTTAATGTTCTATACAAACAAGACACCAAGGTCCCTCATGTCATGCTATTCTTTACAGCTTACCTTGTCCATTTCTTCTTTGCCTCCCATCCACAAGTTGTGAGACAAATTAGTTAAGTTTGTGTGTTCCTTAGTTGACTGTAAGCTGCATGAGGACAGGGACTAATTCTACTTCATTCATCACTGAACCCCAATATCTAGCTATGATTTGCACACAGTAATTAAAAAAAATACCTAATCAATAGATGAATAAATCAATAAACATATAAACACTCATATATACATACCTAATAGCTATAAGCTTTTTAAAGCTAAGCAAGTATTTACTTATCATTCTTAATGCAGTCCCTCATATAGTAATTGACAAAAAAAAAAAAGGCCTTGGTAAGTTTTCATTAAATGAATGAAAATAAAATTCCCTTATTTTTATTTTTTTTAAAAAATTATATGACATTTTTATTTTAGGATGCAAAAACAAAAATGGGAAACAAACAAACAAAAAACTTGAAATAGGCTTGTCAAATGATGTAAATTCATCCTTCCCATGGAAGCAGAAGGTAGATCATTGCAGGTTATCCTCAGGGCCTCATACATCCTGCTTCACTGCTGCTTGCACTCTGCTGGATTTTGATCCTTCTTTGGGTCATATTCTGGATCATTTTCCTCATCTCCTTCTTCTTCCCCTTCCTCATCCACTTCCTCACCTTCTTCATCATAATCATCGTCATCATCTTCAGTAGCTTCTCCAGTAAATTATAACACTGATCTTCGGAGTATATGCTCACGTAAAAAGTGACTAATTTCAAAGTCTGCAGTGAGGATAGCTTCAGAATCATCATCCAGATCTCCACTCTCAGGAACTTCAGGAGGGGCAAAAAAATTAAAGAAAGAGTCATTATAAACTGTTTTGGTCACAGTGCGAACTGTCCCGCGTCCCTTGTGTTTCTGCTTCTTCTTAATCGTTTTCAAAGTGACATTCTTCTCTTTTTTCCAATCTATCTGGCATCCTGTACAACCCATAATTTCTGGTCCATCAAAAGAAAAGGGATCAGAATCATCTGGTTCTGATCTCATCCTATATGTCTTTGTCAACACTTCATTTGTGAAATATTCATTGGGTTCAAAGTGAAATTCTAAGACAAAACTCTTAAAAAAACCAAAAACATTAAATTAAAATTTTAAATGATAAAATCTCAATGCTTTAGTAAATAAATCTTAATGTATGATTTCTATAAACATAAAATTTTAAGTGACAAAGTCCTATTCTGGGAAAGTCATGTAAATCCCAAACTACTTTAAAAGCAATATATGGCACCAAATAAACTGAGCAAAACTTAGTTCAGCTTATACTGTTTAGTAACATGTTTATGAAATAGGTTAGGTACAGCTGAACAATCTCTCCTTTCTTCCCTCCATCTCCCCAGAGAGGACTTTCAATCTTAGACTGGCAGAGAAAAGGTCCAACCTTAGCACATGCAATAGAAGAACCTACAGCTCACAGAACCTTTGCCCATGCTTATGTTTTTTAATACAGAATAAGCACTTTCTTATTCATGTTACTTTGGTGTTACTTTGTTGTTATTTTTATACATTTTAAATTCAGTATCAAAAATGGATGATTTTTACAATCAGAGGAGGAAAAGGAATAAATACAGCATCACAACTATCAACATGCAAACTGTAATTCCGACTAACAATTGAAAGTACCAAATATCATTTTCAACTTCTTCTCACTCCCTTGTTTAACTGTTCAATGTCACCTTTCTTTAGAAAGTTCCATTGATCTACTATGTAAACATCTAATGCTACAAAACTGGAAATATTTCAAGATTCTTTTACCATAGGTTGACCAGCATCTGAGAACTTCACTTTAATATCTTTCAAGTGCTTCAGAATAGGCTCATCATGTTCCTTTAAATTAAAAAAAAAAAAAGATCAAAACGAGTATCTAAATGGCATTTTAAGACTAGTGTTCTTCTATTGGATGATATGCAATTTAACGAACTGAGACATTTTATTGAAGTTTTATGTACAATTATGAACCTTAAGATTTACTCTCCAGGTTATGCCTTATATGAAGCTAGCTTAAAAATGTTTCCTGATCATAATTGCTACCATTTCCAGCTGATTCTTGTTCCTTTACTACTTTGCTAAAAAACAGAAATGCAATAAGCTGTCATTGTTTTGAGATAATTTCTTTTTCTTGACATTAACTTCCAACAATCACAACATGAGATAACAAGTAATAATGCAGATGAAAGTGGCCCAAGAAATGATTCAGATTAGGAGAGGCAAAGTTTCCCAAAGGTGACATCTATACTGGTCCTTTCCCAGAGAAAAGGACAATTATTAAAATAGGTAAGTAAAGAACCTGCTTATCAATGCAGGAGACACAAGAAGACTAAGGTTCAAGCCCTGGATCAGGAAGAATTCCCCGGAGCTGGGAAAAGTAATCCGCTCCAGTATTCTTGCCTGGAAAATTCCATGGACAGAGGAACCTGGTGGGCTATGGGGTCCCAAAGACTCAAATATAACTGGGCATGCACGCACACACACACACACGTATGTTTACAGTGTTCTTTGACAATGCAAATATTCCTTGGAATAGTTTCAGACTGATAAAGGTCTCTCTGGTCAGACAATCAAAACAACCCACCATAACCTCCATACTCTGCCATCTAAAACCAAAAGGCACAGGGCTATGTGAGAATTACTGTGAAATGACCAATTATGTAAAAATTAAATTCATTATTTAATTTTTGGAAATGAATTATAATTTATTTGATTACATTAATCAAAGCTGCAATTCCCCTTCTACCAATAACAGCTCTTTCAAAAGAAAGCCATCATGGGAACTCCCTTGCAGTCCAGTGGCTAGGTTTCTGTGCTTCCACTGTCAAGGGCCCACGTTTGATCCCTCATCGGGGAACTAAGATTCCCATAAGCCTTGGAGCCCTCTTCTCCCCTCAAAGGCAATCATTCTATAAAAGTCAACAATACAGAGACCAGTCATCACAGGCATTTAAATTCCACAGGTTTACTCTTTGAGCTAAACTGGTGTTTTATGAATAAAATTACCTGAACCATATCACTGAGCAAGTCAACATTCTTAAAAACGGTCAACCAAAACTCAGGAATTCCCTTGGGATCTTCTTTTTCTTCATCCTTTTTCTCATCTTCAATCTTGGCCTTTTCTTTTAGCTCCTCCTTAATAAAAGACAGCATTAATGAATGTTGGATACCTAGATTAGACATCTTGATCAAATGTTTTATATTCAGGACCCAACAAACCTTCAACTAATTCTAACATTCAGTCAAAGAAATTCTAGTCTAATTGTGTAAACACTGCTGTCACCCACAGCAAACCTTTACTTCTATAAATATTTACTATACCATATCCCTCCCAAAAGAAAGCTACTAGGACCCCTGAGACGTAGAGAAAAAAATTTTAGCTTCATGGAAAAAAAAAAAGACTTAAGCATAGTAAAGAGAAAAAGCAAAAAAGCATAAACCTCGTTTACTGCCTCACTCACTGGTTTTCTTAATTAAAATATATTCTCTTAATCAAGGTTAAAATATGAATACTGGAGAAATGAGATCACGTAACAGGGCACTGGATCTGTGTCACAGCTTTGCCATCTATAAAGGTGGGCAGGTCACTTAGAAACCTTCACCTCCACTCAAAAAACGGGAACAATCCTTCCGTATGTCACAAGGAAGTTCAAAGTAAAAGTTTATATAAATCTATAAACTTTAAGTACTATAAAAATAGAAGGAAAAAGTAAATTTGGGTACAGACAGTGCCAGGCTAACAGTGGCTCATCTGCACTCATATCCATCTCATAATAAAAGAAATATTACCAAAGTATAAGAACACACTAAAGATAATACCAACCGAAATTTCATCTTCCTCATCTGGTTTCCATTCACATTCTTCTTCTGTAGGTTCATAAATGGCATTAATGATCTCAAATCGCTGAAACGATAAAAAAAAAATTGCACAAAAACTCTGGCACCCAAGCTAAAAATTTTCTCTCATTAATACTCATAGATTTAATGACTTCATACCACAAGTGAATTGCTATTACTGATACTTTCCCCAAATATCTTTAATAACCATNGAAACGATAAAAAAAAAATTGCACAAAAACTCTGGCACCCAAGCTAAAAATTTTCTCTCATTAATACTCATAGATTTAATGACTTCATACCACAAGTGAATTGCTATTACTGATACTTTCCCCAAATATCTTTAATAACCATTTTGCTAAGAGGTCTAACAAAAGTTTGTTTATATTTTCAAAGCTTTATTATCTACTTGAACTTTAGATAAAAAATATTAGAAAGCATTACCTTATCAAACAGAGGCTGATAAAGAACAGCATACTTTCTTTCAAGATCATGAACTTCCTCATAGAATTTGGCTTCTATCTGTGCACATTTAACTTGAAGGTTTTTGAGAGCATTCACTCGTCTTTTAACTACCCTAGGCAAGCTGAAAGGTTAGAAAATACCAGTTATACAGCATCACAGTAAAACACAAGTCACTTTTGTCATATTGAAACGGAAGCATAAAAGTTAGTGAATGACGCTCATAGTTAGCAACATGCGTGCTCATTCATGTCCACTTCTTTGCAACCCCATGGACTGCAGCCTGCCAGGCTCCTCTGCCCGTGGGACGGAGTCTCCTGGCAAAATACTGCAATGGGTTGTCATTTCCTCCTCTGGGGATCTTCCCAGCTCAGGGATCGAACCTGGGTCTCCTGAATGGGCAGGCAGATTCTTTACCACTAAGCCACCTGGGAAGCCTCTAGTGAATGACAGGTTTCCTAATTGAAGCAAAAGGTACATTCAAATACAGACCTCATGACCGTTAAGCATTTCAAAAGAGCAAGTTTAACCAGGTAGCAAATTTAAACTGATAAGAAAATGTAAATTATATCACAAATCCTAAATCTTTCATTGTAATCAAACCTTAGCACTGAGCTTGTCAGTGCTGGTATCTCAGGTGTGAAACAGTCTATCTCATTCAGTTAAAACGTCATGAACTGACTATCCTGACAACCTAAATTATTTTTTTAAAATATGAACAACTGAGGGAATTCCCTGGCAGTCCAGTGGTTAGGACTCTGAGCTTCCACTGCAAGGGACACAGATTCGATCCCTGGTCAGGAACTAAGATCCCAGAAGCCACAAGGCATGCCAAAATCACTGAATAAACACAAATAAAATATGTACAGTTGACCCTTGAACACAGGTTTGAATCACTTATATGCAGACATTTTTCAATAGTAAATACTGCAGTACTATACAGTGTGTGGCTGGTGGAGTCCGTGGAAATGGAGGAATCCGATACAAAGGGTGACTCTTTATATACTGTTATACACTATGTATAAAGTTATACACTGATTAGTTCCTTATTCAAGGGTCAACTGCATATCTCACCTGTGTCTTTATTTTTAGGGGAAAGGAGGGGACCATATCTCTTTCTGGAAAAAGAATAGTATCCTACAGCATTATTTTTCTTCTAGTCTCAATATTTAATTTGGAATTTGAAATTACATTAAATAAGTACATAGTATTTTATGAAGAGGGGAGGGGGATTTTTAAAATAACAGCTTTCCTGAAGTATAATTGATATGATCCACTATGGGACTTTTTTTTTTCTTAAACAATATACACACCTAGTTTATGAGCCCTTCAAAAAATTACTAAAGTTACAAATCCCTCTAATACCCAAAAAACATTCACTCAGGCAGTTTGTAAAACACATCCAAAATCCAGGTTAGAATTTCTTGCCATGACCAATGGACCTAGAGATTGACATACTGAGTGAAGTAAGTCAAACAGAACAGGAAATATTGTATGACAACCGTTATAGTCGAACCTAAAAAGAAATGATACATATGAACTTATTTACAGAACAGACTCACAGAGAATGAATTTATGGTTGTCAGGGAGGAAGGAAAGTATGAGGGGAAAGGACAGTTAGCAAGTTTGGGATCGACAGGTACATATAGCTAGATTTAAAATGGATACCCAACAAGGATCTACTCTGTATCACAGGGAATTCTGTGCAGTGTTATATGGAGCCTGGATGAGAGGAGAATTTGGGAGAGAATGGATACATGTATATGTATAGCTGAGTCCCCTGGCTGTCAACCTGAAACTGTCACAGCAGAATCAACAATTCTCCAATAAAAAAATCAAAACAAAACAAAAAAATTTCCTGCCATAGACCTATTGTTGTAATCAAATTAATTCTCTTATTTAGCCACTTAAGGTAAGTAAAACAAACAAAAAACAAAAACCTGAAGTATCAAGTTTTACTTCTTACAATTCAAAGTAAAATGTTCTGTCAAGGCGGTCAAAGAACTTGGTCACCTAGCCTTTACCCTCAACTTCACATGTCCAAAAAAAAAAAAACCAACCAACCCAAGAAACTTTATGGAAACAAGAAGGCTCAATAGCTCTATCTCTCTCTGACAAACACAAAACACACATGCGCGCGCACACACACACCGTGAGCAAATTGAGACCCACACACACACACCTACCCACCACTGCCCCCTCAAGACCAAATTCTGAGTAAGATTGCAGGCTGCCTTAACTGGCACAGACAGGGTGAGCAGGCTGCAACTTCAAAGGCAGGGATGGGTGGTGGTGATAACCAGAGTACCTAACAGTGAGGTCAAGTTGGAAGAAAGCTTTTGTGCAGCAAAGCTTTTAAGTTCTTCATCTGCTTTCAACACTCACTGCCTGTCCCCTTCACCCTTCACAGAGCCCAGTTCTTAGGATAACACAAAGTACGGACCAAAGCTGGAAGGGCTCAGAGCCTTAAGCACTCACTCTTCCCCCTACTCCAACCCAGGAGCAACGATCACAACCAAAGTAGACTGCTTCCTCCCAAGAAAACTGTCTGCAATTGCCAGCCCACAAGTCTGAGTTGACTGGGCTCTCCTCAGGCTCATCCTGTCCCCTCTCTCTCTAAACCCCATNAGAGTACTGGAGTGGGGTGCCATTGCCTTCTCCAAAAGAAACACCTACTAATTTTCAAACCTTCAGTCTAGCATTTCTGCAGGACATTTATTTGATCTTCTGCTCTCCTTTTGGCTCTTAGGTTCCAAAAAATTTGCTCTATCAATGTCTCAACCCTATTACACTCAACACTTCTTTTTATTGGATTTTATTTTTAAAACTATTTTTATTTTTTTTATTTGGCTGCACTGGGTCTTATTTGCAGCATTCAGGATCTTTACTTGTGGCATGTGGGGTCTTTACTTGAGGCATGCAAACTTTTAGTTGCAGCATGTAGAACCGAGTTCCCTGGCCAGGGATTGAACCCAGGCCCCCTGCATTGGAGTCTTTTAACCACTGGACCACCAAGGAAGTCCCTTATTGTATTTTTCAGTATTCCCTCTTCTATTTTGATATATAGTTTATAAATAAATGTAGCCTCCCTACACCCTTCATTACAAATCAGTATGATGTGCTGGTGATGAGAGAACGGAGAAATAAAAGGAAAACAATCTATAAATAAATAATACGTTTACCAATATGTACATGTTTGGCCACAATATACTAAAAGAGACAATGAAGAAGACAGACACCTGTACTTCCACGAAATCACTGTGCATTTAACAGCTATAGATGAAGACTTATGAAGGTATGTTTTGCCAGGGACTCAAGTACCTGGCATGGCCTTGCCACTGGTGATATGGATTTCCACAATAGTAAGCAACCCTTTGCAAAATTTGGAGTGCAAAAGAGACAAGTGTCTCTTGATTTAAATAGTAGTTGTATTTCTGGAAAATTCAGGGTATAGTCATATTATGCAAAAAATATTTAATGCTTATATATAAAATGGACTGTGGTTCTAGGTAACAAAATTACAAGCAGACATTTTTACCTATGAATGTCCTTGGGCCACATGAAAGTTGCATGGGATGTTGGATAATTCATTGCTTAGGACTGCTCCATTTATTGCAGACTATATACCATTAGAACTACTGTACACTGAATGCAGGAAATATAGCCACCAAAATGCCAGGTCAGTTTCCAAATTGCCCCACAGGGAGCAGCTCTAACTCCAGGAGGAACTCTACTTGGTCCTCAGTGGTTTTGTGGTAAAAAGGCAGTGGAACTAGAATTGGATGGCATTAACCATGGTGTTTAGACACCTCCCAGTTTCTAGGGAACTTGGGGCACATGGATCTGCAGGTCAGCTGGATGAGAAGAATGGGCAAAGAATTGTAGCTTGGAAGGTGGTTTGCTCCTTTAAAAGTTGAGCCTTTGGTGGCAACCTCGAGGACTTGATTTAAAAGATATTCTTTAAAACGTTTAAGATAATAAGATTATTAAAAAGAGACTTTGTCAACAAAGGTCCATCTAGTCAAAGCTATGGTTTTTCCAGTAGTCATATATGGATGTGAGAGTTGGACTATAAAGAAAGCTGAATGCCAAAGAATTGATGCTTTTGAACTGTGGTGTTGGAGGCGATTCTTGAGAGTCCCTTGGACAGCAAGGAGATCCAACTAATCCATTCTAAATCATCCCTGAATATTCTTTGGAAGGACTGATGCTGAGGCTGAAACTCCTATACTTTGGGCACCTGATGCAAAGAACTGAGTCATTTGAAAAGACCCTGATGTCGGGAAAGATTGAAGGTGGGAGGAGAAGGGGACAACAGAGGATGAGATGGTTGGATGGCATCACCGATTCAATGGACATGAGCTTCAGTAAGCTCCAGGAGTGGACAGATGGACAGGGAGGCCTGCTGTGCTGCAGTCCATGGGGTGGCAAAGAGTTGGACACGACTGAGAAACTGACCTGAACTGAACTGAAGATAATAACAATGTAGGCTTTTTGTTTAAAATCCAACCACACACAAACAATCAAGATGTCTCTCATCCACTTAACTTCTTTTCCTTCCTTGAACAAGAATTGAGAATATCAAAAACATATATCTCATTCCTGTCATTAACTTTCCTATGTATATTTTAAACATTTCAAGACAGAGCATCAGACAGGAATTCCAGAGAGATGCTCCCTCAACAAGGTGTTCAAGACCCCCAGGCTGCTTATCCTTAACCTAAGGAGGGGCTGGAATTAGCTTCAGATTCCCTTTCAATTCACTCCTTTTCAGTCATGTCCAGCTCCTTGGCCCCATGGACTGTAGCCCTCCAGGCTCCTCTGTCCAGGGGATTCTCCAGGCAAGAATACTGGAGTGGGTTGCCATGTCCTCCTCCAGAGGATCTTCCCAACCCAGAGATTGAAGCCATGTCTCCTGCATTAGCAGGCAGATTCTTTACCACTAGCACCACCTGGGAAGCCCAACCCTTCTTTCTCACCATTTAATTCCCTGTGATTCCTTCCTATCTGCTGAAGTTTAAAACTGTCAGCCCCAGAACTTTCCTGGTCATCCAGTGAGGAAGACTTCCGCTCCCAGTGCAGAGGGCCCAGGTTACTAGATTCCACATGCCACGACTAAGAATTCACATGTTCTCATTAAAGATCTTGTATGTCATAACGAAGACCTGGCATAACCACATAAATGAATACATAAATATTAAAAACAAAAAACTGTCAGTACCAACTTCGCAGCAGCTTTGGAGAGAGGGCAGCAGGAGCTGGCATGGCAGAAGCTGTAACTTCTTGCGAATCACCCCCTCTCACAAACACATTGTTCCACAGCTACTAGAAATGCTCATTGCTTCTTGGCATCTAAAGAATGCATTTTTGTGCTCCTCAGTTTCAGCTGGAGAAGGCAATGGCACCCCACTCCAGTACTCTTGCCTGGAAAATCCCATGGACGGAGGAGCCTGGTAGGCTACAGTCCATGGGATCGCTGAGAGCTGGACACGACTCAGTGACTTCACTTTCACTTTTCACTTTCATGCATTGGAGAAGGAAATGGCAACCCACTCCAATGTTTTTGCCTGGAGAATCCCAGGGATGGCGGAGCCTGGTGGGCTGCCGTCTATGGGGTTGCGCAGAGTCGGACACAACTGAAGCGACTTAGCAGTTTCAATTAACCCTCAAATATTAAAGCAGTTGCAGAAGATACTGATGAGAAAGAACCTGGAGCCTAGGTGACTTTCTCCAATGCCCATCCTCACATGTCACATTTTCAGGTTTAAGCATGGGGTGCCTATGAGAGATCTTCATAGAAACAAATGCCACTCATGGTGCATGATTAGTTATGGATGGCTCCTGCTTCATGTAATGGATCTAAAAAGGGGAGACAGTTGCATAACTCTGACTAGAAGTCTTTAAAGAGAGGTAAACTGCTAACATGTGGTATTCTGTCCATAGGATCAAATATTTGAGGAAATACTTCTTGTCTCTTCCTCTTCTTTTTAAATATTTACTCTTTATTTGACTGCACCAAATCTCAGTAGCTGCATGCAGGATCTAGTTTCCCGATGAGAGATCGAACTTGATCCCCTGCATTGGGAGAGTGGAGTCAGCCTCTGGACCACTTGGAATTGCAACACTTTTTGCTTTCTGCTATAAATATTATGCCTTCAGGTATTCCCTAGTGGTTCAGTGGTTAGGACTCCACACTTCCACTGCTGAGGGCGTGGGTTCAACCCCTGGTAGGGGAACTAAGATCTCACAAACTGCATGGCACAGCCTTATGCTTTTATTTGCATTGGGGCAAGGATGCAGGTTTGATCCCTGGGTCAGAAAGATCCCCTGGAGAAGAAAAGGACAACCCACTCCAGTATTCTTGCCCAGGAAATCCCATGGAGAGAGGAGCCTGGTGAGCTACAGTCCATGGGGTTGCAAAAGCTACTGAAAACAATAAACAACAAGGAGATTTGCCTTATCCCCAAGACCTGGAGGGGAGAAAACAGCCTTACTTTCATTACTTACTACTCTCTGGGGAGAAACGTGATTCCTTTTTAGTGCACTAGGAATGTTTCATTAGTGACACCTTTTAGATTCCTAAATTGGCACTCCTGTGTCCTTTATTAACTTCTGGCCTTGTCCCCACACAGTCACTTCTATTGTCTAACTCCTTCATCATGTTATCATCTTCCTATTCAGATGTGTTGTAGAGGGTAGTCATTCTAAAAGGTGATGTGTGTACAGTTCACCTGGGCATCTTACAAAAATGCAGACTCTCAACAAGGATCTACTGTATAGCACAGGGAACTCTGCTCAATATTCTGTAATCGCCTACATGGAAAAGAATCTGAAAAAGAGAATATATATGTTTCGTTGAATCACTTTGCCGTACGCCTGAAACTGACACAACCTTGTAAGCCAACTTTGCATGCCTGCTAAGTTGCTTCAGTCGTGTCCGACTGATGTTGTGGACCATAGCTTGCCAGGCTCCTCTGTCCATGGGATTCTCCAGGGAAGAATGCTGGAGTGGGTTTTCATGCCCTCCTCCAGGGAAGTCAACTATACTCTAGTATAAAATAAAAAAAATTTTTAAGTAAAATGCAGATTTGCTTTATAATCCACCCAGGCAGCTTTAAAAAAATGCAGATACTGATCCTCCAATAAGTTGAGATTGAGTCCAAGGTTCTGCTTTTCTCACAAGTTCCTAGTAAATGCAGATGTTACTGATCAGAGAACCANGACGGGAACTCTCCTCAGGCTCATCCTGTCCCCTCTCTCTCTAAACCCCATGAGGCTGAGGTGACGGGAACTCTCCTCAGGCTCATCCTGTCCCCTCTCTCTCTAAACCCCATGAGGCTGAGGTGACGGGAGCTCTCCTCAGGCTCATCCTGCCTCCTGTGTCTCTAAACCCCATGAGGCTGAGGTGACAGGAGCTCTCCTCAGGCTCATCCTGCCCCTTCTCTCTAAACCCCATGAGACTGTCAAAACCAAAGTCTAACTGCCATCCCTCCCGGGAGTAACTGATATCGCCCAGTGAGCCACAGAAATAAGATCAGAATAACCAGACGGTTCCAGAGTACTACGAAAGAGTGAACTATTTAGCATCTGAAGCATTATTAGACAGATGAAGGATTTAAACAAGAATGTAAATATATATTTAAAGGGATGAAGAAGGATAAACACTATGAAACAAGACCAAGAACTCTAAAACAAGGTGGGAATACTATTAGAAATACAGTAACTGAAACAACCAACGAATAGGATAAACAACAGAGGTTCAACTGAAGGAAAAAAAATCCATGAGATTTAAGAGCTCTCAGACAATGGTAAGGACAGAAAAGCTATAAGATATGGAGACATGGATGATAAATGTTAACAACAGCTGAAAAAGAGAAGGGAGGTGGATTATCTGAAGCAATGAATACAATAAATTTCTCAGAGTGAAAGAAATATGAAAATCCTTACTCAAAGCACTGAAACGTTACTGAGACATATAACTATCAAAGACAAAAGTAAACTCTAAAGGTGTTAGTGAAAAAAGCAAATAACCTATAAAGGAAAAGGAATCAAAGTGACATCAGGCTTCAAAGGAAACACTAGAATATACAATATAGAAGAAAAAAAAAATGAAGTGAATCTTTAAGATATTTAAGACTTTGAACCTAAAATTTTCAGATATGAAGACCAAGTAAAATTTCAGATATGAAGGTAAAATAAAAATTGCCTATGAGGCTTCCAGAAATATGCCACACTTGTATTCATTAAAAATAATTTTGAGGAAGTAAAAAAAAAAAAAATTCGGATGTCACATAAGGTATGGGTGAATTAAAAATTGGTAAAATTTACTGTTGCCTAGAAGGAAAAAAAACAGAAGCCCACAGGAAGTACATTCCTGGTGAATTTAAGAGTTCAATAAGGGTAAATAAAGCTATTAGATTATAAGCTATTTTACTATAAGAGAGAGGTAAATTAAGTGAATAAAGATTTTTTACACATCTATCCCAGAAACTGATAAATCGATTAATCAAGAAGCAGAAGTAAAGAGAATCTGAACAGTACAACTAACATGCCTAAGCTGTTGACTTTGGCATACAGATCCTCACTTAACACACCCGTAACATTTATAAAAAGTTTTATAGCTGTTAAAGGTTTTCTGAACTGAACATGCAATCAAGAAACTGGAAAGAGGAATAGAGCAAACCCAAACAAGGAAATAACGTTAAAGGCAAGGAGGGAAAAAAGCAGCAATAACAAAAATACATGAAAATGGAAACTCAAAGGCTGTTCTTAAAACATTAAGATTGAGACAACTGACAAAACTAATGAAGATACAGAGTACAGAATATGGAAGGGATAATTAGATTTTTTAAAAGTATGAACTATATACCAATAAATTTGACACCTAGGTAAAATGCATATATTTAGAAAATAAAATTCCACAATTGACAAAAGAGAAATTGAAGACATTAGTTTACCAGCACACGTAAGCTCTTTTCACTAGTGAATAAAGTAACTACCTATAAGTAACTACCTACCCTAAGTAACTACCCAACTCATATTTCCAAAAGTATATATTTAATATAATTAGTAAATTCCAAGAGAAGGTCAAAAGGTCATCAGAATCTATAAAGGACAAAAAGACCATTAAAAATCATCAATAGACACCAAATTAGTGAAAAGATTATATATTCAATTCTGGTAAAGATTAGAATGTTCATTTTGATACAATATTGAAAGTCCTGGCCAATGTTACCAAGAAAGAAAAATTACCATGGAGTGTGATATAATATGGAAGATGAGAATTAAAACTGCCATTGTTTGCAGATGAGACTTTGGGGCTATGGGAAAAATAGAAGAACAAATTACTATACAACAAGAACAGCAAGGTTTCTGGACACAAAATCAACTTTAATACTAATCAACAGCACTCCTTTATCACGAACAACTCAAACAGCAGCCCACTCCAGAATTCTTGCGACCAGCCTGAGGGACTACAGTGCATGGGGTCATGAAAGAGTTGGATATGACTCAGCAACTAAGCACAGTATATATACATACACACTCAATAACAAAATTAAAGAATCAGAAAAAAAAAAGTCAAACAAAATACAGTAAAAAATAAAATAACAGTCACAATAACAATACAAATTAACTAAGAATACTTTGTAATAAAATACAGAATACGATCTGAATAAATACAAAGACATGGATGAGACAATTTAATACCAAAAAGATAGTGGAATTCCTATCAAAATTTTAATTGCTTTATTGTGGGGGTTCTGTTTGTTTAAGAAAACCCTAATATAAACTCACCCTCAACCATACGTGGGATAACGGGCTACAGATGCTAAGATCAATCCTAAGAGTGTGTTCCATGATGGGTGAGAGATGGTGGGAGAAAGCAACTCACTGTCAGACATGAAGACACACTCTAAAGCCCTCGTCAGTAAGTGGGACAGTGACCAAAGGACAGGCAAAGAACCACCAAGAGTGCTGCTGAGACAGGAGTGCATCTAGACAAAGACGTTCATAGTCTGACATGCAATAAAGGTGGCAACAGAAATAAACGGGGAAAAAGGAACCGTGCAGTGAAGCACTATAAAAACTTACTAAGAAACAGAAAGGGGATCTCTAGGATTCATGGTCTAAAGGGAAAAGATAAAACTAATCAAGTCAATAGGAAATGTAGGAGCAAGGAAAAGACATCTTCAAAAGAACAAGACATAGGTAAAAAATTTAATGAACATAAAAATTAGGGATTTAATGGAGAAAACCATGGACATAATCAATAGAAAGGACACAAAAAATTAGTTACAAAGTCTAAAACTGAGAAAGGATTAAAATCTAGAACACATAAAAACTCCTACAAAACAAAAGACAGTAAACCCCAAAAGTGAATGGGCCAAAGGGTAAATAAATACAAATGAGCAACCTAAAAGGCTCACTCCCAATTATCATGCAAAGAAAGTCAATTCATTAAAAATCAGAAAATACAAACAAAACAGAAGGAGCCTGCATCTCTTAGGCTGGTAAAGACAAAAACCATAAGGCTGAATGATGCCAACTGCTGGTAAGGACACAAGGCTAAATCAACCTTCACATATCCTGCAAGTACTGAAGGCTTGCATATCCCGTAATTATCAATCCCACCGGGAAGTACCTACTCCAAAGAAACTCTCACACAGCCCCTTAAGAGGACACGCACCAGGATGACCATCACAATGGAATTTGTGTTGATGGAGCTTGGCGACAATCCAGATGGCCCTTAGAGAGGAGGCATACAGTGAAGCATGGTGAACGTACATACAGAGAGCCAGGGAACAGAGAACTACTGACTAGAGAGACACACAGACAGCAATGTGCGCAGATCTTAAAAGCAAAGTTGTGTAAAAAAGCAGAGTAAGATATTTGGGTTATTACTAATGACTTTTATCACCAATGAAATAAATAAGAAGTCTGTATTTCTTCTAATTCTCTGCATTTCTAACAAACCTCTAAACAAATCTCAGGGATGATTTAAGATTCATATACTTCCTATGGAGATGAACCAAAATAAACTTTAAAAGATCAACTATAAACTGGTACTTAGCAAAATTTTAAACCCCTAATAATCCTACGATGAACATTAGCTTTTCCACTGTGACATACATTAAGTTCCAGATGACCTTAAAAATATTCATCTGCAACGCTGATTATAGAAAGACAGACTATGAAAAAGAACAACGTGTACCTTTCAATGTATCCTGTTGGTGTTTCTACCAGACCATCAAGTCTTTCTTGAAGGGCTGCAAGAATCTGAGGATTTTGCATCATCTGAACAGTCAGCTGACGCGCTTTAAAAAAAAACAAAAGGGCATCGAAAGAAGGATTTTATGAAAATGTATTATGCTATTTTTATTAGGGCAACCCAATCATGAAGCTTTCCTGACTAGCCCATAAATCGCTGGTGTGAGTACAGACGAATAGCAAGCTAAGGAAAATTCACTCTAGGAAAACCTAGCATATAGAAAAAGCTCAGGTTCCTAAAGATGTCTAAGGCACACCACTTCTCAAGGCCACTGCCACAACTATCCTTTATCTTCCTATGTGTTTTACCCACCTTGTATTTTGAACCCACCTTGTATTTTGAAAAGTTCAAAGATTCATCCAGATGCCTATCTGTACCCTTTGAAGTCAGACAACATATAAGAAAACTGCAAAAATAGCAACACTTTCAAGCCTGGGAGAAACACGGTCAAATGAATGACCTGAATGATTCTTTGAGCTTGTGCAATGTGTTTATGTGCATCTGAACAAAGTTAATAGTGACAGTCGAAGGCTGTAACTAAAGCTAAACAAAATTTGGTTATTAACAGCCTCTAAAAATTATACTCCATCCAAAAATAAGCTAGATTTGTGCAAAACAAACTATTATGCTATCTTATCTACTCTGTCAATACAGACTTTATCAAAAAATTGCATTAATTTCCCAGTTTATGTCTGTAAAGATCAATTTATTTCTAATAGTAATTTGATTCTTGGATGACGTACAGCTGTGATAACCAACCTACTTTTAGAAGTACCAATATTGGCCATAATGATACAGTCCTGTATCATTAGTTCAGTAGTCTTTTCACAATAAACCTCATTCTGGCCTAAAAATGGAAGTCAAGTCATCTGGTACCTTGATATTCTTGGGCTCTTTAAGTAGTGTAATTCCCCACTAACCATTATTGCCCCTTTAAAATATAAAATAAACTGCTAAAGAAAATATTGAGTGATTTTTGTCTACATTTAATAAATGTTCTTTTTTTGGTTAGAATGGATTAAAAAAAGACAGACATACATACCACATATTTTCTACATGTTAAACATTTTCAAGTCTAGGCTAATGTTTAGAAGCACCACCACCACCAGCTCCTACCACTACCTAAGACACTTCTAAATTCAGATAAAACTCATAGGGAAATGTTTGACAAGACATGATGTCAAACCAGCAGCAGAGGGCACACAGTGACCGCTGATGGGTCACCAGATCCATACCTTCCTCCCTCACGCCACCTCCATCTCCCTCTTCCTTTCCATTTCTCCCTCCCCATCCCAAACATACATCCACACGAAAAACTGCTGCTGTGGGTGTGGCTAGTCAGGAAAGTGGACAGGTATTCAGAAAGAGAATGCCGTTTATTACTGTCCTCTAGAAGACGTGAGGCAGCAACCACTGGCTCCTGAAGTAATTTAAAATAATACCTTTGATTTTTGTTTCTTCACCAGTTTCTTCTTCTTCTACTTCTTCAACATCATCCAAATCTTGATCAAGTTCAGACTGTTCTTTGCTACAATATTATAGTATCACACCAAGGTTCAAATGTACCAATTACCCAAGAAAAAAAAAATTATAGAAAACTTCAATTCATTTTCTAGGTTAATATGCCTCTTTCAAAAACACGAAATAGCAAATCTAGAAGATAATTCAGTTTTCCAACTTCATATGTAAATAAGTACAAATTGGAAGTACTCAAATTTTCATTTAAAAGCTTTACAAATATAAAGTTTATACTTTAAGCTAAAAATATGGTTTGATGGGTTGTGATTCAGAGAATATAACATCAGAAAGTATGTGCTTCCAACTCAATATCTACTGATTTCACTCTTCCTACTTGATTTTATATGCGATGATAATACATCAATCTAACAAGTCTACGTATTCCAGCCTACCTTTCAGCTAGATATGGCTATATAACCAAATTCTGGCAGTGAGATAAACGGAGAAGCAATGTCGAATCTTACCATCCTCCTTAATAGGATGGTAAACAGCTGGAGGCTTTCTTGGTATTGCTCTCTCCCTACAACAGGGATATGACGGCTAGTTCCAGCCACCATGTAGGACCACGAGAGATCCTGGAGAAGTCTCCAGCTAAGAATAAATAAAGGAGTATGGAAAAACAGAAGGCTCCTGAATCTTTCCTAGCTGTAGAACCACCACATAAGCCTGTATCTATCTGTGGACTTTCCTTTTTCTTTACTTCATAGTGGAGATGTGGAAGGACAGTAAAAGTTAAGGGGAAGACCTGAGTCTACTTCATGCTCAGAGTAAAACTAGGAGAAAGGAACAATATTCTTCCAATTTCATCTTAAAAATCTAGTTTTTGAACATGATATTACGACCAGTATTAAAACAGGGATATCTGAGTCAATATAAAGATCATCATACAATTCCTTACGTAATTCTACATTTTAGTGTTTGGTTTAGAAAATTAGGTGCTTTCATATCTTGAAAAAGCATTTGAAAACTTAATTTTCATATAGGAACAAATACCACCTAATTTTCATACAGTAACAACTACAGAAAAGGTCAACTGTATTCTACAGAAATTTGCTTCTGTCAACTAAGGGAGGAAAAAGTAGTCTTCCCATCAGAAGCAACACAGATTATTTTGGGAGTATCTTTTATTATAAAATTAAGCATATTTAGAGCTAAGGTCACTAAAGATAACATGGAACAGTTCTTCCCCCAGGTGTCATCTCATTCAATCACTTATTGAACATCTAAACCTTAAAGCTTTAAAACAACAGTCCACAAACTGCCATGGCCAAATCCAGCCCATTTTTATTCTTTAAATAAAGTTTTACTGGAACACAGCCACATTATTTACTGGCTATGGTTTCTTTCATACAGCAGAACTTCCCTGGTGGCACTATAACAGAGCTGAATAGCTGCAACACAGACCACATGGCCCAAAATGCCGAAAATATTTATTATCAGATCCTTTACAGAGTCTGCTGACTCCTGCTTTGAAGAACAAGGATCCTCTCTCCTCCTATCCTATTAAGAGCTCACAGGCATCCAACAGTAAATAATGGAGTGGGAAGGGGTAGGGCAGAATCCAGCTATCACAACCAATTTATTTCTTTTTTCATTAAAACAAAATGAAGGCTAGATGGCAGATTGCACATACTCTTCTGATCTTAATCCTTCTAAAATCTCCACTAAGATTATGATAAAGAAGTTTTAAAATAAATAGTGAAGGACAGGGAAATAAGAGCCAACAAATTCACTGAGAACCAAAATCTAAGTCCGTAGCAGTAGAGCTGAGAACCAGCCTAAAGTGTCTTTAAAAATATACAACTAGAACTAGGGCTTGGTGGTGAAGGTGGGTAAAACAGGGAGGATAGGCAAAAACTGATAACAGGTAAATCTCAGGATGCTCGCTCTCGGGCAGAAAAAGGGCACTGAGAGCTCCGACTAGAGACCACAGAGAGCAGCACACTAGAACCCCAAATACAGACACGCCTCCCCAGCCGCCCTCTGCCAAGTCAGCCCCCCAGACGCTCTTCCCTGGCCCGAGCAACCAGCCCAGGAAAAAGTATCACTCTAACACTGGGGATTCTTACCACAAACACCCACCCTAATGGGTATTAAACTGATTAAATACCAAATTGGTAAGTCCTTCCCTCCCCAACACTCAAACTCTCCAATTAACTTAAAAAAAAAAAAAAAAAAACCTTCAACTATGCATTCCCCCCACCCAAGTCTTAATGAGCAAACAAGTATTACTTCCTATCTGAGGAAAGCTTCCTACACTGAGACCAAAACAGAGGAAAGGAAAATTTAAGACTGAACAGACAATACAAGGGAATGAATATCCAGAGAAAAGATATAATCAATGAAATAAGAACAAGATGCTACAAAAACAGGAACAGAGAGCAAAGGAATGTTTGAAAACTAAAATAATAGAAATTTAGAAACTCAACACAAGCGTTAAAAGATAGTTTCTTCTGCTTTGCCCAGAAAGAAGAGCAAAGAGACAAAGACAGAAACTAGAGCAAAAAGCAGCAGTGCAACATGTAACAGAAGTTCCAGAAACGGAAAACAGGAAGGAGACATTCAACAAAGGAAGTCCAGAATATCCCCAGAACTGACAGATAGAGAGGGCCCCCCACTGTGTGCCTAACAAGAGAGAAACACAAAAACCTAACAGTGTAAAAAGTGTTGAATTCTTGAAGCCTGAGGAGGTTCCAGAAACAGATATATATTCTGTATTTATTTAAAAGTGTCACATACAAGTGATTAAGAATTATGACGACTTTGAAATTCAACACTAGAAGCAAGCTGACAATGGAGCAATGCCCTCAAAATTCTAAAGAAAAGCAATTCCCAAATCAGAGTGCTCTATGTGCAAACCGGCTCAGAGCGGTTCACTTCCCTCATACTCAGTCCAAGAAGGTGCTAAACCAAAAGTACAAAAGAAAGCACGGGATATAGCAAACTCCAGAGGGGAGAAAAAGAAACCCCAGGAAGCTAAAATAAATCCACAACGACAACTGTGAAGCCAAGGCCAAGCCATCCACACCGGGGCAGTGTGACTCGGGAGACCATCATTTTGAGAGCCATCATCACTGACACCCACACTCCTCCTTTTAATGAAGACAGTGTGCATGGGAGGACTGGCCGGATTCTTCGAAGTACTTGAGCGTGCTGCCCTCGTAATCAAGTTTCCTGCCCTCCCACCTCCATGCTCTGCTGCCTACAACAGCTGTGGATAATCACATTATAACCCCTTCATCCTGAAAGGTTTTACCTACTCCTTTGAGTTGGCAGACTACCATGGAATTACAAACAGCAACAGATAGTGCGGCTCATCCCATTCTCCTTGACCATACTTCTGCAAGACATCCTTCCACACTAGAAGCCTGCCAGATGCTGACATCAATAAACCTATGTTTCCAGGATGTATGGCCTTGCCCAGTGACTTCTTCAAAATAAGCCTTTGTAAAGACTCAGGAACACTGAAGGCAGACCATGGCCCAGACAGTCTCTATTTTCCTACTTTTGACTCCTCAGCTATATTGCAATTTTTCTTTACACAGCTAAGTTTGTGACTGCCATGTAAGAGTTTCAAAAGCAAATACTAATTAAGAATGTGTAGGTGCCGAAACTCTACAGAAAAACATAGAAGCGAACCAGACAAAGCCAGGATAGTACTGACGTGTCTCGAGAGAAGAGGACGCAATTGAGAAGGGTCACACAGGGCCTCTAAGAGTAATGCTGCAGTTCTTAAAAACTTGTACACAAGTGTCCTCTTGTTCTTTCAACTCTACACATTAAATTTGATAAACTTATCTTTATGTATGATACTTTACAATGCAAGTAGTAAAATCTTTGAGAAATGGCAAAAAACGAATTCCCCAAATATTTATGACTCATTATTGTGCTCAGCACTTTCCTAAGAATAAACACCGACAAATGGTTTACTATATTTATGACAGTGATTATGTATACTATATTTTGTCTTGGATACACTGTACCCAACTTTTAAAATAGTAGGTACTAAGCATTAGTCATTACCATACATTTTCATAATACATAATTAGTACTGCTGTTAATTAAATCGCACAGTACACAGTGAAGCCAAATCTCTGAAAAAAGAACCAACTTTCTGTCACTTACTTGTCGATGTCTGCCATGTTGTACAAATGCCAAATATCTATGGAGAGAAATATCAATGTTAGAAAAAGAAAACATACAATTTATTTAAAACCAGTAAAAACATCTGAAACCAAAACTCTTTAAATCAATACCATGCTAAAGACACACACACACACACACACACACACACACACACGCTCGAATTAAAATCAGGGGCAGGCAGGTGAACACTGATTGACACTAGTCACTGAAGTAATTTTCAGAGGATGCTACTTAAAACTAGAAATTTACTACTTGGCATTCAGAATCTATTGGGCAAGGGTTTTTACAGCCTAGCACTGTTGGCTAAAAGAATCTGAGGTATGCTAGATTCACAGGAAGAGTTAATACCAAGAGTCTTTATTCAAATTCTTTTAACCATGAACGGTCAATTTGGGGGCTGCTTAGTACCTCCCAGTACTCTTGAGGAGTTCTGATGAATATATATATATATCTCCATGAAACCATCAAAGTCACGATAACAAATAAACCTCTGCCTTGTTAGAATACCTCCCTCCTCCCCTTCCTGCCTCCCATTCCAAGCAAGAGCTGCTCTGCCTTCTGTCACTATAGCTTATATTTTCTGGAATTTTATAGAAATGGCATCACAGAGTATGTACTGTCCCCCTTGGTCTGGCTTCTTCCATCCAGAACGAGATCTATGTTCTAGTACTTACCCCATAGTTCATTACTCTTTACTGTATTCCACTGAAAACATACATTCTATTCTATGTTTCAGTTTTCAGCTGCTGATGGACATTTGGGTTTTCTTTGGGGGAGGGGTTATTACAAATAGAGCTGCTGTAAGCATTTGCCTCTTTGTATGCACAAATGCACTTCCCTGGTGGCTCAGACGGTAAAGCGTCTGCCTACAGTGTGGGAGACCCAGGTTCAATCCCTGGGTCAGGAAGATCTCCTGGAGAAGGAAATGCAACCCACTCCAGTACTCTTGCCTGGAAAATCCCATGGACAGAGGAGCCTAGTGGACTGCAGTCCATGGGACTGCAGAGTCCGACACGACTGAGCGACTTCACTTTCACTTTCTTTCACGGACAAAATGCTTTACTTCTCTCAAACCCACTCGATTTTATCAAATTCATGTTAAAAGCCAAAATCTGCCACATACTGCACTCATGATCCCCTGGAGATCTTTCTCTTCCCCCTAAGTTTAATAATTCCTGGTATTAAATGTCAGCCCTTTAAACTACTCAACGGCAGCTATAAAGCTCGGGTCCAGATCCACCAAGTAAACATTCCCATCCTTTCAAACGCACTTCCTGCCGCATCTCCGCATACCACCACGCCTCCAGCTTACCCTGAGTATGTCAGCACACTGTCCATAACGCTCTTGGTCACTAGGGCTTCCCTGTGGCTCAGACGGCAACTCACCTGCCTGCAATGTGGGAGACCTGCGTTTGACCCCTGGGTTGGGAAGATCCCTGGAGGAGAGCATGGCAACCCACCCCAGTATTCCTGCCTGGAGACTTCCACAGAGGAGCCTGGTGGGCTACCATCCACGGGGTCCGAAGAGCGGGACATGACTGAGTGACTAAGCAGTTAGGACTGGCCAGAGCATATCCTACACTCTTTCCCACTACAGGATCAGGATTAACTCAGAGAAGACTGCTTTGAGAAAAACAAACCTCAGGACAGAATGTGTTACATTAATCCAGAAAAACAGCCGAGTGCCATGGGTAATGCAGATTTACTTTTTTAATAAGCTTAGTTTTTTCACAGCAGGTTTGCCACCAGGACACAGGTATCGCAAAAACCACCACTAAACCTGAGCAAAAATGGGAAAGACCCAAGTCGACACTGTTGTCACTGGGCATGTAGATTCAGATGGCGGGATTCACCTGGGAACCACTGAAAAGTCCAAAACGGAGGCTGCCAAGATGGGAAAAGGCTCTTTCAAGTACACCTGGGTCTAGGACAAACTGAAAGCTGAACACGAGTGATTATCACCAATGATATCTCCCTGTGTCAATTTAAGACCAGCAAGTATTCTGTGACCTAGCTGATGTGCCGGGACACAGTCACTCAGTTGTGTCAGACCCTTGCAACGCCACAGACTACCGCCCGCTGGGCCCCTCTGTTCATGGGATTTCCCAAGCAAGAAGATTGGATTAGGTGGCCATTTCCTTCAGGGGACAGGAATCAGACCCACAGCTTCCCCCCTGCAAGCAGCTTGTCACCGAGCCACCAAGGAAGCCCCCAGGACACAGAGTTCATCAAAAACACAACTACAGGCACATTCTGGCGCCTGTGCTGGCGAATCTGAAGCTGGTATTTCCAAAAAAGGGCAGACCCACGAGCAGGCCCTTCTGGCTTCCTCTGTGGGTGTGGAACCTTCGTTACACTGGATGTAACGAAATGGACTGCACTGTGCCACCCTACAGCCAGAGGAGGTAACTGCTAAGGAAGTCAGCATCCATTAAAAAAAACTGGCTACAATCCCAACACAGAAGCGTCTGTGCCAATTTCTGGTTGTCATGATAACAACACTGCTGGAACCAAGTGCCACCATGCCTTTCAAGGGATGCCAAGACACCCATAAAGATGGCGATGCCCACTGAACCACGCTGCCTGAAGCTCCAGACTGCACCCTGCCACCTGCCCAACTGATAAGCCCTTGGGTTTGCTCCTTCTGGATGCCTACAAAACTGGTGGTACAGGTACTGTCCCTGTGGGTCAAGTAGAGCCTGGTGTTCTCACACCTGGCAATGTGGTCACCTGGCTCCAGTCAAGGAAACAACTCAAGTCTTTTGGAATGCACCATGATGCTTTGAGTAATGGCCCTCCTGGGGACAATGTGAGCTTCAAGAACATGTTTGTCAAAGATGTTCTTCATGGCAATGTGGCTGGTGACAGCAAAAATGACCCACCAACAGAAGCAGCTGGCCTCACAGCTCAGGTGACCATCTTGAACCATCCAGGCCCAAATCGGTGCTGGACTGTCACACAGCTCTAATGTAAGCCTGATGAACTGAAGACCGAGTGTTCTGGGAAAAAGCTAGAAGGTGGGCCCGAATTCTTGAAATCTGGTGATGCTGCATCACTGATATGATTCCTGGCAGGGCCATGTGTGTTGAGAGTCTCCTGGACTATCTACCTGCCTCTTGGCTGCTTGGCTGCTCGTGACATGAGACAGGCAGCTGCTGGCGGTATTAGCAGAGCAGTGGACAAGAGGTGGCACCAGGAACTGGCAAGGCCACCAGGTCTGCCCAGAGAGCTCACGGCTACATGAGTATCACCCCCAATACGTGCCACCTCAGTCTTCATCAGTGGTGTTGGTCTCAACTGGCCATTTAAGTTTTTACAGTAGAAGTCTGGTTAATGGTAACTGCATTCAAAACCTTCAGAAGAGTGTTTTGTGAACCATTAGTTTTGTGTGTGGCAGTTTCAAGTTATTAACTTTTAAAATCAGTACTTTTTAATGGAAATGACCAAAAATCTGTCACAGAATTTGAGACCCATTAAAAAAGTTTAATGAGAAACAAAACAAAAAAGGCTTACTCCGTTAAAATCAGTTTTTAATGTTTGAAAAACTGAAAGCTTTATCTTTTAGAGAGCATTTTACTTATTAATCTGGCTGCACCGGGTCTCAGCCTGGCCGTGCGACACGTGCAGACCCCCGGCCGTGCCCCAGGCCCCCAGAGCGCAGGCTTCTGTGCTCCGTGGCACGTGGAGTCAGTCCACAACCAGGGATCGAACCCACACCCCTTGTATTGCAAAGTGGATTCTAAACCACTGGACCACCAGGGAAGTCCCCGAAGCTTAGTCTTTCACTCACAAAAAGTGGGAAGATTCGATTCCTCCTATCAATATGCTCAGTGTGCTCTTCACTTTAAAAAACTTGATTTCTGACTGTAGCAGTCAAGTACTATCCTTTGGAGCATTATTACTAATCCAACATCCATACTTTAGACAATTATAAAGGGAATAATTCTTCCTACTGTAGCCTACTCTGTTTTTAAATATTTTCTATTTACTGTAAATAATCTCTAACAGCACTGATGTATTTCTCTAGCGATGCTGGTTAATTAAGTCAGCGTTAACAAAACACTTAGCAAAAAATTATGAATATACTAATTCAAAAATAATGAAAAGATTGAATCAAAGAAAAACAAGTGGGCTTCAGATCTATCAGATCAGCAAGGGTTTTCTCTTAATGCAGGGAAAATTATGGTGAATACGCATTCTTAAATATGGCTACTGTTATATAAACTATTTTCTTTCCCTTAATTATTTCTTTTTGGCTCTGCTGGGTCTTCCCTGCTGCACACAAGCTTTCTCTAGTTGTGGTGAGTAGGGCTATTCTCTTGTTGTGGCTCTAGCAGTCGTGGCGGGTGGGTTGAGTTGATCCAGGCATGTGGAATCCTTCTCGACCAGGGAGCAAACCCATGTCCCCTGAATTGGCAGGCAGATTCTTAACCACTGCATCACCAGGGAATTCCATAAACTGTTATCTTTCTGGAGAGCAATTCAGCTATGGGAATAACAAACACCTTAAACATGTCCATCTCCAGACTCAATTTGTGAGAACCTACCCTGAAAAAAAAGAATTAAAGGATCTAAGTGCCTGTACACGTGTCACGTTTGTCTAATAGGTTCTTCTAAAATCCAAGTCCTACATATTCTTTGACTCTCAGCTCAAAGTTTTACTTCTTCAAGACAAAACAGACTGGCATTGACTACTTTAGAGATGCCTTCTCCAATCTGTACGTCTTAGCTAAGTAAGATTTCTTGGTTGTACACACTCTTATAAAACCCTATTTCTTTCCATCGTAAGATATTTCCAGTTTGTAATTATAGATTCTTGTGATTATTTGACTAAGGTCTGCCTTCCACCAGTGACCAGACCACAACATTCATGATTACAGGGATTATATCTGCTTTTTCCAACCACTGCATTGTATCCTTCAGAGTAGTATACAAAGTTTATATATATACACATATACAGCAGCTACAATTACTCAGCAAAATTAAACTACCAGTGTGGAATGTGCATACAATGGAACGCTTTGCAATTAAAACAACAACAACAAAAGAAGAAAAAGCAAGACTTCCCTGGTGGCTCAGTGGTGAGGGGTCTACCTGCCAACTCAGGAGACGGGTTCGATCCCTAACCCAGGAAGATCCCACAAGCTGCAGCTACTGAAGCCTGCACACCATAGTGCCCTCACTCTACAACCAAAGCCACGACACTGAGAAGCCCACACAAGAAAAGCCTGCACAGCAAGCAGAGAGCAGCAGAGCCAAAAATAAAAGGATTTTTTTTTAATTTTAAAAAAGATGCAGATCTGAGTTGATATGGAAAGAGCAACAAAGCAGGAGTAAAGAATGTATGGCAAAATCCAACCTGAGTATATACGAATATCCATTCTCATACACATACTTTCTTACGAATAAGACATTTCTAGAAAAATACACCAGAAACCTAACAGCAGTTGTCTATGAGAGAGAAAAGACTGGATGTCAATGAGAGCTTACATTTCATACTGCATTACTAGGTTTTCCTATCCAGATACTATTAACAGTTGAGAATTTGCTCCCTTGAATATACAATCTACTAAATCCAGCAATTATCAAAAAGTATGAAACAAAACAGAAACACCCAAAACTTCTAATTATCAAAAAGTATGAAACAAAACAAACACTCAAAGCTTCTCAATTCAAAATTTTGTAACATTCTAACACGTTCATGGAAGACTGGCTANGAGTAGGTGGCCATTTCCTTCAGGGGACAGGAATCAGACCCACAGCTGCCCCCCTGCAGCAGCTTGTCACCGAGCCACCAAGGAAGCCCCCAGGACACAGAGTTCATCAAAAACACAACTACAGGCACATTCTGGCGCCTGTGCTGGCGAATCTGAAGCTGGTATTTCCAAAAAAGGGCAGACCCACGAGCAGGCCCTTCTGGCTTCCTCTGTGGGTGTGGAACCTTCGTTACACTGGATGTAACGAAATGGACTGCACTGTGCCACCCTACAGCCAGAGGAGGTGACTGCTAAGGAAGTCAGCATCCATTAAAAAAAACTGGCTACAATCCCAACACAGAAGCGTCTGTGCCAATTTCTGGTTGTCATGATAACAACACTGCTGGAACCAAGTGCCACCATGCCTTTCAAGGGATGCCAAGACACCCATAAAGATGGCGATGCCCACTGAACCACGCTGCCTGAAGCTCCAGACTGCACCCTGCCACCTGCCCAACTGATAAGCCCTTGGGTTTGCTCCTCCTGGATGCCTACAAAACTGGTGGTACAGGTACTGTCCCTGTGGGTCAAGTAGAGCCTGGTGTTCTCACACCTGGCAATGTGGTCACCTGGCTCCAGTCAAGGAAACAACTCAAGTCTTTTGGAATGCACCACGATGCTTTGAGTAATGGCCCTCCTGGGGACAATGTGAGCTTCAAGAACATGTTTGTCAAAGATGTTCTTCATGGCAATGTGGCTGGTGACAGCAAAAATGACCCACCAACAGAAGCAGCTGGCCTCACAGCTCAGGTGACCATCTTGAACCATCCAGGCCCAAATCGGTGCTGGACTGTCACACAGCTCTAATGTAAGCCTGATGAACTGAAGACCGAGTGTTCTGGGAAAAAGCTAGAAGGTGGGCCCGAATTCTTGAAATCTGGTGATGCTGCATCACTGATATGATTCCTGGCAGGGCCATGTGTGTTGAGAGTCTCCTGGACTATCTACCTGCCTCTAGGCTGTTTGGCTGCTCGTGACATGAGACAGGCAGCTGCTGGCGGTATTAGCAGAGCAGTGGACAAGAGGTGGCACCAGGAACTGGCAAGGCCACCAGGTCTGCCCAGAGAGCTCACGGCTACATGAGTATCACCCCCAATACGTGCCACCTCAGTCTTCATCAGTGGTGTTGGTCTCAACTGGCCATTTAAGTTTTTACAGTAGAAGTCTGGTTAATGGTAACTGCATTCAAAACCTTCAGAAGAGTGTTTTGTGAACCATTAGTTTTGTGTGTGGCAGTTTCAAGTTATTAACTTTTAAAATCAGTACTTTTTAATGGAAATGACCAAAAATCTGTCACAGAATTTGAGACCCATTAAAAAAGTTTAATGAGAAACAAAACAAAAAAGGCTTACTCCGTTAAAATCAGTTTTTAATGTTTGAAAAACTGAAAGCTTTATCTTTTAGAGAGCATTTTACTTATTAATCTGGCTGCACCGGGTCTCAGCCTGGCCGTGCGACACGTGCAGACCCCCGGCCGTGCCCCAGGCCCCCAGAGCGCAGGCTTCTGTGCTCCGTGGCACGTGGAGTCAGTCCACAACCAGGGATCGAACCCACACCCCTTGTATTGCAAAGTGGATTCTAAACCACTGGACCACCAGGGAAGTCCCCGAAGCTTAGTCTTTCACTCACAAAAAGTGGGAAGATTCGATTCCTCCTATCAATATGCTCAGTGTGCTCTTCACTTTAAAAAACTTGATTTCTGACTGTACCAGTCAAGTACTATCCTTTGGAGCATTATTGCTAATCCAACATCCATACTTTAGACAATTATAAAGGGAATAATTCTTCCTACTGTAGCCTACTCTGTTTTTAAATATTTTCTATTTACTGTAAATAATCTCTAACAGCACTGATGTATTTCTCTAGCGATGCTGGTTAATTAAGTCAGCGTTAACAAAACACTTAGCAAAAAATTATGAATATACTAATTCAAAAATAATGAAAAGATTGAATCAAAGAAAAACAAGTGGGCTTCAGATCTATCAGATCAGCAAGGGTTTTCTCTTAATGCAGGGAAAATTATGGTGAATACGCATTCTTAAATATGGCTACTGTTATATAAACTATTTTCTTTCCCTTAATTATTTCTTTTTGGCTCTGCTGGGTCTTCCCTGCTGCACACAAGCTTTCTCTAGTTGTGGTGAGTAGGGCTATTCTCTTGTTGTGGCTCTAGCAGTCGTGGCGGGTGGGTTGAGTTGATCCAGGCATGTGGAATCCTTCTCGACCAGGGAGCAAACCCATGTCCCCTGAATTGGCAGGCAGATTCTTAACCACTGCGTCACCAGGGAATTCCATAAACTGTTATCTTTCTGGAGAGCAATTCAGCTATGGGAATAACAAACACCTTAAACATGTCCATCTCCAGACTCAATTTGTGAGAACCTACCCTGAAAAAAAAGAATTAAAGGATCTAAGTGCCTGTACACGTGTCACGTTTGTCTAATAGGTTCTTCTAAAATCCAAGTCCTACATATTCTTTGACTCTCAGCTCAAAGTTTTACTTCTTCAAGACAAAACAGACTGGCATTGACTACTTTAGAGATGCCTTCTCCAATCTGTACGTCTTAGCTAAGTAAGATTTCTTGGTTGTACACACTCTTATAAAACCCTATTTCTTTCCATCGTAAGATATTTCCAGTTTGTAATTATAGATTCTTGTGATTATTTGACTAAGGTCTGCCTTCCACCAGTGACCAGACCACAACATTCATGATTACAGGGATTATATCTGCTTTTTCCAACCACTGCATTGTATCCTTCAGAGTAGTATACAAAGTTTATATATATACACATATACAGCAGCTACAATTACTCAGCAAAATTAAACTACCAGTGTGGAATGTGCATACAATGGAATGCTTTGCAATTAAAACAACAACAACAAAAGAAGAAAAAGCAAGACTTCCCTGGTGGCTCAGTGGTGAGGGGTCTACCTGCCAACTCAGGAGACGGGTTCGATCCCTAACCCAGGAAGATCCCACAAGCTGCAGCTACTGAAGCCTGCACACCATAGTGCCCTCACTCTACAACCAAAGCCACGACACTGAGAAGCCCACACAAGAAAAGCCTGCACAGCAAGCAGAGAGCAGCAGAGCCAAAAATAAAAGGATTTTTTTTTAATTTTAAAAAAGATGCAGATCTGAGTTGATATGGAAAGAGCAACAAAGCAGGAGTAAAGAATGTATGGCAAAATCCAACCTGAGTATATACGAATATCCATTCTCATACACATACTTTCTTACGAATAAGACATTTCTAGAAAAATACACCAGAAACCTAACAGCAGTTGTCTATGAGAGAGAAAAGACTGGATGTCAATGAGAGCTTACATTTCATACTGCATTACTAGGTTTTCCTATCCAGATACTATTAACAGTTGAGAATTTGCTCCCTTGAATATACAATCTACTAAATCCAGCAATTATCAAAAAGTATGAAACAAAACAGAAACACCCAAAACTTCTAATTATCAAAAAGCATGAAACAAAACACTCAAAGCTTCTCAATTCAAAATTTTGTAACATTCTAACACGTTCATGGAAGACTGGCTACACTGTTTCCCTCAGAGTCCACGTGGCTGCCATTACATTTAGAATTCAAACTCTTTTATCATTTTGATGCATTATTACAGAGATTCAAGAAAGATTCAAGATAGGCAATTCATTTCCTCAGAGACACCTTCTCCAATCTGCCCATTCCGGCTAAAGTAATACATTTCTTGGTCATATACACTTCTATTTTATAAAGTATGCTTCTCTGATGGCTCACTGGTAAAGAATCTGCCTGCAATGCAGGACACACGAGCTCAATCCCTGGGTTGGAGGATTTCCTGGAGATGGCAACCCACTCCAGAATTCTTGCCGGGAGAATCCCACGGACAGAGAGGCCTGGCTGTAGACTGCCACAGGGTCGCAAAGAGCCAGACATGACTGAGCGCACACACACACTCAACAGTGCCTAATTTTGCAGTCAGACCATTTGGGTTGACACCAGCTTTGTGGGAACTGAACTCAGGCAAACAGCTTCTGGCCTTATTTCATCTTCACAACAGGAGAAAAGGGTTCCTGCATTAGTTTCTATTATGAAGAAGCAAATTCATGTAAAAGATCTGTTTGATATCTAATTAACACTCAACAGTGTTTCTTTCAATCTGTCCATTTTGAACTATCCTCCGCAAAACAATTAGCTGGCATGATGGCTAAAATCAGATTCTTCCGTTCTGACAAATGTACAGACTAACCAGTAAATGCACTCTGGTAATGTAAGATATTAACATTAGGGGAAATTCAGTTCAGCTCAGTTGCTCTGTCATGTCTGACTCTTTGAGACCCCGTGAATCGCAGCACGCCAGGCCTCCCTGTCCATCACCATCTCCCGGAGTTCACTCAGACTCACGTCCATCGAGTCGGCGATGCCATCCAGCCATCTCATCCTCGGTCGTTCTTTTTTCCTCCTGCCCCCAATCCCTCCCAGCATCAGAGTCTTTTCCAATGAGTCAACTCTTCACATGAGGTGGCCAAAATACTGGAGCCAAAATGCTACAGCTTTAGCATCATTTCTTCCAAAGAACACCCAGGGCTGATCTCCTTTAGAAACGGACTGGCTGGATCTCCTTGTTGTCCAAGGGACTCTCAAGAGTCTTCTCCAACACCACAGTTCAAAAGCATCAATTCTTCGGTGCTCAGCTTTCTTCACAGTCCACCTCTCACAATCTATACATGACCACAGGAAAAACCATAGCCTTGACTAAACGGACTTTTGTTGGCAAAGTAACGACTCTGCTTTTGAAGATGCTATCTAGGTTGGTCATAACTTTTCTTCCAAGGAGTAAGCGTCGTCTAATTTCATGGCTGCAGTCACCATCTGCAGTGATTTTGGAGCCCNCTCATATACAATCGGCGTCAGCACGCAGGGCCCGCTCCGCCGCCCGCCCCCCGGCCTCCCCGTCTCCTAGCGACGCGACTGGGAGGCGGGGCCAGGACCGGTCGCCTAGCAACGGAACCTTCCTCCTTTCCCCCGGCGACCTCCAAACCCGTAGCGCCAGACTTGGGTTCCCGCCTCCGCCCTCTACGACGCCTCCAGCCATCTCCTTTCTACACTCTTAGCGAGAAAGGAACTCGCCGCCCCTTCCGTTCCGGGGTACGGCCCAGACCCCAGCCTCGCTCACGGCCCGCCTCGGCCCCCGCCTCCCCCAGCTTCCCGCCCCGGCCTGGTACCGGGAAGGATGAGGGCGGGAGGCCAACCTCCGGGTCCCGCCTAGCTGCATCCGGACAGCGAGCGCTCCTTAGTTCCCTACCGTGTCGGGGCCTAATTCCTACAAACTCTCCGATCCCGGGTAACCGTTTCCTTTCCCCGTCCATTTTTTACTGTAAGAACAACAGTTCTTTCCTCCTAACGGCCTCGGCGGCGTCTTTTGCCGGTTTTACTTTTCCTAACTCAGTGCGTCACCGTGGCTTCCGGGGATGCTCTTCATTCCAACTTCATCCTTTTACCTGACTTGCGATCCCTCATTTCTGCTTTCGTATGTTTGATGGATGAAAATGGCATGTTCGTGTACGGTCTGGACGCTTTCTAATGAGGACAGCGTTGTTTCCTCACTTTGAAAAAGTAAATCCAACCTCATGGCTATTTTCAGTTGAAGCTGGTTTGACTAATACTAACTCTTTAGACAGTGGTTCTTAAAGTGTGGTCGGAGGGTTCCAGTACTCTATCAAGGGGGAAGTCAAAAGTATTTCCATAATAATTCTAAAACGTTATTTGCTTTGACACTCATTCTGTCATAATTATACAGTGGAATTTTCCAGAGGCTACATGACATGTGATATGGAAACACTGAAAACTGAAGCAAATATTATAATCCCAGTCATCTGCTGTTCAACTAGACATTAAAGAGATTTGCAAAAACATAAAACCACTCTGCTCAATTTTTTTATTTTGGAAAGTAGTTACTTTTCATATAAAAGATTGTTGTCTGTTAACATTTAATCGGTTTGTTGTTTAAAATGAAAGAATAACTACTCATTTCTTAATTTCAAATATGATATAGTTATCTTTAATGCACATAAAACATCTTTGGGCTCCTAAATTTTTAAGACTATGAAGAGGTCATTGAGATTAAAAACTTTAACAACTCTTCTCTGTTGTAGTGCTCGAAACTTTAAACTACTTAGAGTCATATTGTAACTAACCCAGTTCCACTTTAGAGGATATAGGTTTTTTCCTCAGCGCTCCCAGCCTCACTGAAACTAGTTGCCTTTCCCACTCTGCTACAGATGCCTCAGTTTATCCATTCATTTTGATTCTTCACATGTAATTCTTTTGGTTTCTCAGCCGTTTGTCTTCATTGACATTCTACTCGATAGTGATGTGAAACTCCCGAGGATTATAATAACATCAGTCATGACTCCTCAGGAAGAATTTACAATATACAGACAAGCAGGCCAATGCCCAGTATGTCAGTACCCTTGGGACTGATTTCTGTGGCAGCCTCAAGAGCAGTGCAGTCTGAAGTGAAATTTGTTCAATCGTGTCCAACTCTTTGCGATCCCGTGAGTCCTGGAGATTCCCTTCTCCGGGGAATCTTCCCAACCCAGGGATCGAACCCAGGTCTCCCACATTGCAGGCAGATTCTATACTGTCTGAGCCACGAGGGAAGCCCCAGTGCAGTCTAATCAAAGCTAAATAACTTGTACCTCCTTTCCGTAACCTTTTGTGGTTTGACCATTCGAGACCAAATTGAAGTTAGCCTTTGTGATGGCTTCCATCCCACTCTTGGGAACCCCACCAATTTCAGCCACTGATCTAAGGCTCCTAATTTGTGACACTTCAACTCCCATCCCCTATTCAAAGGGTTATCGTTACCAGTTTATATTCTCTCTCCCTTTTCTTCAGCTCCTTCCTCCAGTTTCCTCCTCCCTTTTCTTTCATTTATCCTAGCCAATCTAAGAAATGAAACGCTAGTAGATTGCTAATGTGATCTTTTGAACCAGTTTGTAAATCTAAACCTCTACCATTTAAGCCCAGAGGAGGGCAATCATTTAGGCAGTCATTCAGCAAATGTTTGTCAGGAACAGCTTGAGACACTGGAAATACAGCATTGAGCAAGAAAGACATGATTCTTAATTTTATTGAACTCGTGTTCTGGTGAGATGTAGCAAGTGCTAGACAAGTAATGAAATAATTTTACGTATTAGTAAGTGAAAGAGCTGTGGAGAAAATAAAAAGACATAAAGGGGTAGAAGGTGACTGATCTGAGCATCAGTTTAGTTCAGTCTCTCAGTCCTATCCGACTCTTTGCAATCTGATAAACCACTGAGCTTTTCACGTGGCTTCGACCCCATTAGGCCCGGAATCACACAATGTAGTTAACTCATGTAATTTATTTACAATAAATGGTGGCTCTGGTCACTGATTTTGGATAATGCAAAACTTTTTATTAGAGTTTCTTATTTCTTCATTCCCCATTATTTTCATCTGATGGATGCTTACAGCATTGTAGCCCAGTGGGTTGGAAGTGTGGCTTTTAAGTCACATAGCCCATTTTATCCCTATTTTACTGTGAAGTGTTAAACAGCATGTAAGTTGCTTGACCTGGCACCTGATGGATAGAAAACATTCCATAAAAGTTAAACATTATAAACTTCTTACTGAGGTTTTGTTTTATTTAAAGGTTGAAGGAACTATACTAAAGTCTAATCATATTTGACTCCATTTTTTTTGTAAATATTTTATCAAAGCTATCTTGTCACAGATTTGAAAACATATTTTCCTAAGCTGAAATAATCCACACTAGAAAAGTACTATATTCCACATTTCTAAATATTGGATATAGATACTGTAAAGCTCAACCAGACAAATCAGTGACAGAGATGCTATCTTAAACGTGCTTGTGTCTAGAACTGTCCCTAAGTCATAGGACAATACACAGGTTTGAAAGACAGGCTTAGCTTCATCCTAACACTGTGACCTCGCAAAAGTACTTACACATATTGACCCTTAGGCTTCCCCATCTGAAAAGTGTATGAATAATTCTAATAAAATTTGCCACTTTGACAGCATCAAATAGAAACTATATGTAAACCGCCACCCCAGAGCAATGATTGCATTTAAGCACTCAATAAATGTTTATTTTCTCTCCTCACAATCAATATGTAAAATATGTAATGGCACCAATCATAATTATCATCTAAAAACTGCACATTTTAGTACCTTATCTTAATTTTGAACCTGGTTGGTTTTCTTTTTTTCCAAATTATTATATAACTGCAACATAAAATCAACCAAAATTTCAGTGAGCAATTGTGGGAAAGTTGCCTTAAATCTCCTCTCTACATCCAAAAGAGGATTAATAGGTTTTTGCAGGGGAAGGTGGTTGAAAATATCTTTATTTTGCTTTTTTTTTTTTTGGCTGCACCAAGTGACATATGGGATTTTTAGATCCCCATCCAGGGATCAAAGCCAGGCCCCCCCCACACTGGAAGCTCAGAGTCTTAACCATTGAAGTAGTTGTAGATTAACTCACAATTGAATAAAATAACCCATGTAACGATGGTAACAACAATCCACAATCTTATTCAGATTTCCCCAGTTTTACTTCAGTCCACTTGTGTGTATATAGTTATACACAGTGTTATGTGTAAGTTTCTGTATCACATCAGGCAAGATAAAGAACAATTCCTTCACCGCAAGGATACCTTATGTTGCTCTTTGATTCTTTTTTCTTTTCTTCTTCTTCTTTTTTAACTCACATGCTAAATAAAGTTCTGCTTTCCCAGATTTTACTTTTTCCCTTGTTTCTCAGAAATAGACAACTTAGTGAGAAAACAGGCCATGTCTATGTTCAATATTTCTCACCTGAACTATATGTAATAGACTTGCAATTGGTCTCCTTATTACCAATCTCATCCCCCTCTGGCCAAAATGCCAAAGTTATGGTTCTAAAATACAAATCTAATAAAGTCAACTTTTTAATAAAACCTTTAATGGTTCTTTGATGTCTACACGACAAAATAAGCCCTGCAAAGCCCATCCCAATCAGAATCATCCTATTTTTCTAGCCATGTGTCCCACTATCTACCTTCATGAACCTCACATTTCATGATTTTGAACTGCACAGTAGACCCTCAACATGAGGAGTGTTCCTACGCCTTCTGCTCTCCCCTTCTATTAATCCTTCAATATCTAGTTCAAATCTTTATCTCCTGCGGGGAATGCTTCCTAACTCACCAAGGCCAGTCTGGCTGCACTCCCTTGTCTGCTTTCAGACAACACTTTCCTCTATGTCTGTCTGTCTGTTTCCATGTTTCCTTTTCCCCAACACACATCGCAGCAGAGCAGGCCAGGCCTTTGTGTACACACTTGGCTTGAGCAATGACTACTACAGGCAAAGATTTTCAATAAATACTTTGGGGGGAGATTAAATGAAAGGAAAGAAGCAAGGAGGAAATAAAGAGAGAGAGGGAGAAAGGAAAGAAATGTCGTTGAAAACAAAATAGAAGTCACAATACTTTAATAAATCATCCTTTTTTGAGGACAACTACATCATTTCTACATTTATCACAGAGTCTATGTGAGAAAAGTTGAGAACCTAGTCAATGCAAGAAGATTTTTAGATATGGTTTGGATATTGTGTGAATATTTGTTTAGATATTATTTTCCCTCATGTATGAAGTAACTTGATGATGAAAAGAATGTGAAGAAATACTGAGATCTCTGAGATCATAATGAATAAAGAAAATAAATTTCATGATAGTATTTGGAGAAAGTTGGAGTGTCTGTCATTGGGAGAATTGATAGTGAACTGTGGTAAATGCACATCACAGAGAATTATACAGCAGAACCTGGATGTAATATGACAACAGGAATGAATCTGTAAAATGCAGTGCTTGCAAAATAAAAACCACAGTTAGGGGAACTCCTTGGTGGTGGTCCAGTGGTTAGGAGTCCATGCTCTCACTGACAAAAGCCTGGTTTCAATCTCCGATTGGGGAACTAAAATCCCACAAGCCATATGGTGTAGCTAAATATAAAATAAAATAAGATTGAATAAATAAAACCACAAGTAGATATTATCACACACCTATTAGAGTTGCTCAAATTAAAAAAAAACAAACTGGTAATACAAAGTGCTGGTATATATGTGGAACAACAGGAATTCTCATTTATTGCTGGCATGAATGCAGGATGGCACAGTCATTAAGTCAGTTTAGCAGCTTCTTATAAAATAAAATATACACTCACCATATGACCCAGCTTTCTCATATCTGGGTGTTTAATTAAGTGAATTGAAAATTGCACGTGCATGCACATACACACACACACACCTGGAGGTGAATATTTATAGCAGCTTCATTCATAATTGCAAAATACCAGAAGCAATGAAGATGTTTTTTCCACAAGTGAATCGATAAATACTGCTACAATAGAATACCACTCAGAAATAAAAAGGAACAAGCTACTAATTTACTCAACAATATGGATGAATCTCAAATGCATTTTTGCTAGTGAAAGAAGCCAGATTCAAAAGGTTATATATTATATCATTCCATTTATATGGCTTATAGAAAAGGCAAAATTATAGGGATGGAAAACTTAACACTGGTTGCCAGGGTTTCAGGAGTGGTAAAGGGTTGACTCTGAAGGCGCTGTGGAAGGAGGGGATGCTTTAGGGTAGAAACTCATCTCCATGTGAAAGTGAAAGTGAAGTCGCTTAGTCGTGTCCGACTCTTTGCAACCCTGTGGACTGTAGCCCACCAGGCTCCTCCATCCATGGGATTTTCCAGGCAAGAATACTGGAGTGGGTTGCCATTTCCTTCTCCTGGGGATCTTCCCAACTCAGGGATTGAACCCAGGTCTCCTGCATTGCAGGCAGACACTTTAACCTCTGAGCCACCAGGGAAGCCAAATAGACATGATGCATTTGTCAAAAACCATTTGCTGTATTCAAAATTTTAAAAATCCACCAAGATGCTGAGAAATCCTGGGATGGAATGCAGACAGTGACAAACTATTCTATACATAATAGTTGGTCAGAATGGTCTAAGGTCTATCTAGTCAAGGCTATGGTTTTTCCAGTAGTCATGTATGGATGTGAGCGTTGGACTGTGAAGAAGGCTGAGTGCCGAAGAATTGATGCTTTTGAACTGTGGTGTTGGAGAAGACTCTTGAGAGTCCCTTGGACTGCAAGAAGGTTCAACTAGTCCATTCTGAATCCCTANTTAATTTCTTTTTCTACTTTCTCATTATTAGTGTATAGGAATGCAAAGGATTTCTGTGTGTTGATTTTACATCTTGAAACTTTACTATATTCATTGATATAAGTAACATTCATTGCTCTAGTAATTTTCTGGTGGAGTCTTTAGGGTTTTCTATGTAGAGGATCACATCTGCAAACAGTGAGAGTTTTACCTCTTCTTTTCCAATTTGGATTCCTTTTATTTCTTTATCTGCTCTGATTGCTGTGGCCAAAACTTCCAGAACTATGTTGAATAGTAGCAGTGAAAGTGGGCACCGTTGTCTTATTACTGACTTTAGGGGACAAATTTCCCCTATTTTTAAGGCTACTAGTCATATTGTATCAGAGCCCACCCTAATAATCTCATTTTAACTCGCTTACCTCTTAACTCTGTAAAGACACCCTCCAAATAAAGTCACATTATAAGGTACTGGGGGCTAGGACTTCAACATATAAACTTTGAGAGAACACAATTTAATTCATAATAGTAGGCTCAAACAAATAAGTAAATAATTGTAGATAATGGGAGCCAGGGCTCTCATTATTAAAGAAAATGTCATAAACAAGGAGAGAAGGCTAAAATGAGCCCTGGGGTGCTGAATTAAGGCCATCAGCAGAAATTCATGTTATAGATGAATAGATAGATAGATAGATGTGTGTATACACAGCTTAGTATATATATGTATATTTTCTAGCTTTGTCCACTGACAGGGTCTAGAAGCGTGTTCTAATAGCAATAAGCACACTCAGCACCCTGATTTTGATTTCTAAATACTATTTTCCTAGAAAAGGAGAAATGGCTGATTTTCTAGGACAGGGGAGGGAAAATATGAGTCTGGAATATCTTCTAATGCCAAACAGGAAGGAAGTTTGAAGAAAGATAAAAGCGGTGAAGCATGTCAAAAGGACAGAGGAGCCAGTCAGGGTTCCCAACAGCCAAAGCTGAAACGATCTCAGCAGGAACATAAAAAGAGTTATGCTGTTTGTTTCTTCAGTTTATTTCCTTATTCATCACATGGTGTAGTATTGCCTAGATCATGGTCACAGACTCAAACTGCCACAGTTGCCAGGACAAGAATTTATTGTGTGAAGTCAGCCAGGTATAGGATAAAGGGAGAGGAGGAGACTGTGAACAACAGGAGCCCACTGGCCTCCTTTACAGGGAGTAGCTACTCCCCAATTCCAGCCAGCTGTAGTCACATGGGCTCAGTATTATCAGATTTTCCAATTTTTCAAGAGAGGCTGACTTTTACACATGAAATCTCCCAATATTGAGAGGAGTGCACAAAACAAGTTCAGTTCTGGACATGCTGTGTTTGAGACAGCTGTGATGCATGAAGTTCAGGAGAATAACTCGAGTGGCAAGTGCAGATTTAGAAATCCTCCATGCAGGGAGTGTAGATGAGGATCCTTATAGAAAAGGAAAGAAGAAATTAAGAGAACCACGAACTCCAGCATTTAAAGAGTTGGCAGAAGAGGAGAAGTAAAGGAGCCCTAGAGCAGACAGAAAGGCAGAGGAGAGTGGAATTTGAGATGCCAAAGGAGGAAGGTAAATCAGGCAACATCTACCAGCCCAGGGGCTTCTCTGGTGGTTCAGATGGTGAGGAACCTGCCTGTAATGCAGGAGACCCAGGTTTGATACCTGGGTCAGGAAGATGCCCTGGAGAAGGAAAAGACAGCCCACTCCAGTACTCTTGCCTAGAGGATCCCATGGACAGAAGAGCCTGGCAGGCTACAGTCCAAGGGTCACAAAGAGTCAGACACCCTGAGTAACCTTCAGTCTTGTTCAGGAGGTTCCCCAAGTGGTGCGACGGTAAAGAGTCCGGCTGCCAATGCAGGAGACTCAGAGGGCGCAGGTTCAGGCCCTGAGTCAGGAAGATCCCCTGGAGGAGGAAGTGGCAGCCACTCCAGGCTTCCGGCCTTGGAAACCCCATGGACAGAGGAGCTTGAAAGGCTACAGTCTATGGGGTCAAAAGAGAGTTGGACATAACTGAGTGACTGAGCGAGAGCTAATCTCATTCAGAGTTCATGTGCTGATTCTCTTGCGTGAAAGAGATCCTATATCCTATATAAAAATACTACAAATTTAAAGAAAAATTATTCACAGCCCAAATGGGCTATGACTTTCTTGTATCAAAACTAGCACCAGAGGAAGATCCCAGAACTTTCCTACCGCTAATCACTCTGAGGCTCTAACTTAAAAGGGAGGAGGATTTCTCTTCCATTTTTCCAACTTTAGTAATATTTTATTAGTATCATGATTATTGTTCCATTTCATCAGCTGTTCTTTTTTTATATCCAGTTTGTTCTTATGACATATTGAAAGTCCTAAAATATTTAGCAAATTCCACCAGAACCACCAATAATAAAAACTGTGATTTTAGTGGAAAAGCCATACCCATTTAGATTTATAATTACATAAAAGCATTTTTCACACTTACAAGTTAAAGCTTGGTTCACACGTCAAAAATTATGTATAACTTTGCTCAGACACTTTTTTTTTTTTCTGGTGAATTTAGGACACCTTCTCCTATGAATTTTGGGTTCCAGGGAGCCAGTAAATAAAATCCATTTTCCCTGCCTGAGTTTAGAACCAGCTGAAAGACAGATGCAGGAGGTAAGCAGACGGAGATCAAAATAGCACAGGAAAAGTAAGTCGGAGAACACGGCTTTGCATTTGCTCAGACCTCACCTCTAACACAGGCCTCCTCACCTGAAACAGAAGGGAAGGGGACAGGGCACAATCATCAAAAGAACGACACAGCCCAAGGACACGACACAAAGTGATTAGAACCAAACGGGTCCAAGATGGGGGAAGAGGCAACTTCTGCGAGACCTTGAGCCTTGATGCTACACCCATCCTAACACATCAGCAAGCTAAATGACACACCCACAGCGGCCACGACAGTTCCAACCAGAAAGGTCAAAGAATGGGTGCTGGACCAACTTCTAAAAATTCCCACCTCTTACCCAACATAGCTGGAACACTCTCCCCCCATTCATTAGCCTATGAAACTAACCACGCCTATAAAAACTGATAACCCCTTTTGCTGCTCTCACCTTCTGAGAATGGCCACACTCTGCCGGTGGGGTGTATTTCTCTATAAATAAATCTCTTTCCTTCCTATCACTTTGTCTCTCACTGAATTCTTTCTGTGGTGAGACATCAAGAACCTGAGCTTCATTAAGTCCTGAGCCCAGGTGTGTTATTGTTAGTCACTAAATCGTGTCTGACTCTGACTCCATGGACTGGGGCCCGGCGAGGCTCCTCTGTCCAGCGAACTGGCCAGGCAGGAATACTGGAGTGGGTGGCCATTCCCTTCTCCAGGAGATCTCCCCGACCCAGGGGTCAAACCCAGGTCTCTTGCATTGCAGGCAGAATCCTTACCATCTGAGACAACAGGGAAGCACTGAGACCAGGTGTGATCTCAGCTAAAAGACCATGGGTTCAAGTCCCAGTCTGGGTTGCATGGCTTCACCTTTAGGCACAGGTCCTCCTGTCCCCTCAGGAAGGCAGAAGAGAGACCTGGACAACAAGCTCTGAAATAAAGGGAACTCAAGAAGAGACTGGGTTTGTTTGCCCAGTTCTTTCTTCCAACTTCCCCATCAGATACATCACACCTTCTGCCCTGCTGCTGCTGCTAAGTCGCTTCAGTCGGGTCCGGCTCTGTGCGACCCCATAGACGGCAGCCCACCAGGCTCCCCCATCCCTGGGATTCTCCAGGCAAGAACACTGGAGTGGGTTGCCATTTCCTTCTCCAATACAGGAAAGTGAAAAGTGAAAGTGAAGTTGCTCAGTCGTGTCTGACTCAGCGACGCCATGGACTGCAGCCTACCAGGCTCCTTCATCCATTGGATTTTCCAGGCAAGAGTACTGGGGTGGGGTGCCATTGCCTTCCCCGACCTTCTGCCCTGGAGATAAGCAATTCAGTCAGAAAGAATAAACCTCCTGGTGGAGGTTCTTCTAAAGGGAAACCTGACCCCAGAGGCCATGGAAATGGAGGCCTCTTTGTAATACTCCTTACTGCTGGCTGAGCTGGTAAAGAATCCGCCTGCAATGTGGGAGACCTGGGTTCGATCCCTGGGCTGGGAAGATCCCTTGAAGATGGGAAAGGCTACCCACTCCAGTATTCTTGCCTGGAGAAATCCATGGACTGACTGCACAGTCCATGGGGTCGCAAAGAGTCAGACATGACTGAGTGACTTTCACATTCACACTGCCTTATCTCCTTCCAAGTGCATCCCACAGGTGGGTTCTGTTATTCCCACACAACAGTAAATGGATAAACCTGGACTCAGTCCCAGGTTGTGAGATTTTAGAACAGTGACCCTCATACTACCCTGAAGGTTATGCTCCAGAGGGCTGTGGTTAAATAGAATAATCCTATTTAAATTCCTTGGGTGGGCAGTTAAGGAAGAGGCAGTAATGAAATAGCTACAATAGGCCCTGTAATGGGACTTAGAAGACCTAGATCATGGTTGCAACAGTGTTCCCAACCAGTTGCTTGGCTGCGGTCAAGTCACTGTACTCTTTGTTGTTTCTTCGTTTTCTGATCTATGAAACTAGTTTAGTGAGTCTTGCCATCCTACTGTCTAGACCATCAAATGAGAGACTTCATAAAAGCACTCTGAGCCAGCATCATGCTATGGTTAAAAAAAAAAATTATATATATATATATATATATATATATACACACACACAAATTGTTTGCAATGAAACTATTATTTCAATCATCTTTAATAAAATAGGAAAAGCAGACTTTTTCTGAATGTTTACATTTAAAAGGCAGTTGCTAAAGAGGCTGACAGAGGTGAATTTAAGTCCCAGAGTCCTCCACTCACTCACTCACTACCCAGTAAATCTGGACAAGTAATTTCATCTTTCTGAACACTGAAGAGGATCAAAACGTTATGCCACCCAAAATATTCCACGTTGGCAGAAGTACTATTTTAAGCTGAAGGCAACTGAAAGTTAACAGAGTTCTCTGCCTTCCCCTTGTTGCCTGAAATCAGGATATATATTAACCTTTGAGAAAGGTGCCTCTCCCAGCCATCCAGGAAAAGAAGAGTGACTCATCATCAAAGATAGGGAGTCAACACCCAGAGGAGTTTGCACAAATAGAATTTACTGAAGTAGCGCTTAATTCTATTCGCTTCCCCCTTATATTTCTTAGTTCAGTTCAGTCACTCAGTCGTGTCCAACTCTTTGCAACCCCATGAATTGCAGCACATCAGGCCTCCCTGTCCATCACCACTTCCGGAGTTCACCCAAACTCATGTCCATCGAGTCAGTGATGCCATCCAGCCATCTCATCCTTGGTCGTCCCCTTCTCCTCCTGCCCCCAATCCCCCCCAGCATCAGAGTCTTTTCCAGTGAGTCAACTCTTCACATCAGATGGCCAAAGCATTGGAGGTTCAGCTTCAGTATCAGTCCTTCCAAAGAACACCCAGGACTGATCTCCTTTAGGATGAACTGGTTGGATCTCCTTGTTGTCCAAGGGACTCTCAAGAGTCTTNGAGGCCAAAATGATGAAGATCTTTAAGATATTCTTAAATTTCTTGGGTTAATGATGTCATACACCTGGCCTTTGAAAGGAAACACATTAACTTGCCTCCTCCTGTCTTGTTGTACATCAAGAACAGGGCCATCTTCTGCCCTAATTTGGGGCTGAACATCACAATTACATTCTAAACACTTCAATAGTAAATAGAAGTTCCTAGGTGCCATTGGAGCATGTATCCAATATGTCACTTTTTAGCTTAAAGAGAAAATGTGTCTTAGGGGAGGGGTAGTGTTTAATGGATTGGAGGAAGACTATTGCTTTTAACTGTACTTTTTGCTTAACTTATCTCAATGCTCTGAATATTTGTTTCCCTTCATGATGCATATGCTGAAATCCTAACCCACAATGTCATGGTATTAAGAAATGGTGCCTTTAGAACCTATTTGGTTGAAACATATACATTATGATATGTAAAATAGAAAGCCAGTGCAAATTTGGTGTATGACTCAGGGAGCTCAACCTGGTACTCTGTGACAATCTAGAGGGGTGGGATGGAGTTGGGGGGGTGGTTTCNAACTGAACTGACTGATGTTTATGTGCTATGTATTTACTCTAGACTCTCTTTTCAAGTCAATTCTGCCTAGAGGCTCAGAACTGACTTGACAAACCAGTATGTTTTACTCATACATTGTTCTCCTTCTCCTAATCTATGTTAATGAATTAATAATATTTGTTTGGAAATCTGCCTTTCTTCAAGATTCATGTCAATTGTTTTATGGCCTGGGATGACTCACCTGGTGCCAATGTCATCTCAATGCATGTTGTGGGTGAGGGGCCTGGTGTCATTCTCTGAGTTTTGAGACATTTCCTTTATCTAATTAGCATACTGCTAATAGCTATATGACATCTGGCTAAAGACTAGCAGGGGGACAGGCTTTCTTCCCCCTTCTGAAGTCTNGTGTGCTGCTGTGGTTCGTTCGTTTCTCTTCAACTCTCTTTTCTTCCTGTTCACAGCGAAAAGAGGAGTACCTCTCATCGTCCATCCCTCGTGTTGCTACACGCGGCCTTCTTCCTTCCCTGTCTGCTCTGGCCTCCTGATTGCCTCCTCCTCCTCCTCCTGCTCGCCAGCCTCTGTCTCTTTGAGGAAGCACGCACTCCTTCCATGTCCCGTTATTGGCACATGTCAGGGCTCTGCTCTGTCGAGAACATCCATGCTTCCTTCCTTGGCTTAGTGGAAACTCCTTCACAACAATAGGGGGTACACTGTCCCCTTTGGCGGGTATCTACAGGCCATTTGGGCTGGGGGATTGCCTGGGGAGGTACGGGCCTCAGGCTGCACATGAGAAAAGCCCCAAATGGTGTCAGATGCCATTCAAGACAATGGCCCTTGACGTCTTTGGCCGGAGCCTTGAGCTCCAGGCACCTCAAAGCCCTCGGGGGGTTGGGTGTGGGGGAGCTGGTCTGGGAACTGCTGTAGGCAAAGGATGCCAAGAGAGCAGGGAGGAGTGGGGGAGGGGCGTGGGAACTNTTGACGTCCTCCTTTTCCTATTTGGAACCAGTCTGTTGTTCCGTGTCCAGTTCTAACTGTTGCTTCCTGTTAGTCATCTTCCCACAATTTAGCTCAAGTTGTCTTTCCTAAGAAGTGTATAAAAGCTCCAGAGGATAATTGCTTCTTTGAGTTTCACTTATTTTATGTAAGCTCCTGCACATGTAAATATTGATAAAAAAAATTCCCTGATAGCTCAGTTGGTAAAGAATCTGCCTGCAGTGTGGGAGACCCCAGTTCAATCCCTGGGTTGGGAAGATTCCCCTGGGGAAGGGAAAGGCTACCCACTCCAGTATTCTGGCCTAGAGAATTCCATGGAGTCACAAAGAGTTGGACACGACTAAGCGACTTTCACTTTACCTAATGGGATTTTGTGAGGAATATATATATAAAAGGCCCATCATACAATTTACTCAGTAATTGTAGTTTTCTTTCTTTTTCTCGTTCTAATCTAAGGACCAACTCTGACTATAGAAAGCTTTCCCTTTTTTTTAACCAAGTGGATTTTTATGTGTTATATGCATAAACCATTTGATTGAACTATTAGCTTTCTTGACTAGTTTTGATTATTTTCAAATCCTGGATTAATGGATTAATCAAATAAACATGATTCCATGACAGCATTGCAGAAGAAATTAGCAGCCATCTGTAATACTCCGTAATAGATGTCTTGAGTACCTGAATTTTAAAACATTTGTTTTTACCAAAATAATTTAGGCAATTCCCTGGTGGTCCAGTGGTTAAAACTATGTGCTCCCATTGAAAGCGGTGTACGTTTGATTCTTGGCTGGGGAACGTGCTGTGTGGCACAGCCAAAAATAAAAAAAAAATCAAAATAACTTACTTATGAAGCAAGAAGTCTGCTTCTCTTCATTTCAAGCATCAGCACATAAACATACGTTAATCATTAATTTGCTCATTCAGTTAACAAAGTTCTATTCTGTTAACACTGGGGACACGATTTTACATATCACAAATAAACATGAAAAAGGAAAAATGTACTCTAACAAGGAACAATAGTCTATGAAAGTTACATAATGCCTCAATTTCCTTATCTGTAAAGTGGAAATAATTTTGATCCCATAGGACTGTTACAGTCATTATATAGGATAATGAAGTTCGTATTAGAAGAATGATTTCTACACTCACAGCCCCATCAGCCTGGGAAGAGAATACCCCTTAGTGGAGACGCTTCCTTACGAAAATCCAGTCTTGTTTCCCTCCAGGGACCATGGCTGTCATCCGAGACTAACTTTCCTCAGGCCCTGAACACTGCGTTATGACCGTGTCATCAAGTTCTTGCCAACAGAATCCGAACAGAAGAGGCACGTGCAGCTTTTAGGGGTGGGTTTGAAGACATTTGCCTTCTCCACATTCTCATTGACTTGGTGGCAAAGGGTCTTCAACAGTGTAGATGAGGACTTAGCCTAGGGGGTAATGGAACACAGCCAAATATATGAGTTTGCATATTGTCTGTGATTGTTTTCCCTATAATGGCAGAGTTAAACTGCTGCAAAAGAGACAAACTGTGCAAAGCCTGAACTGTTTACTGTTTGGCCATTTGCAGAAAAAGTTTGCTAACATCTGGTCTAGACTGTGGGGAAAATTACATTTGGCATTAAGTGTAAAGTTATATTCTCATGGAAAGCCTAAAACAACTATATTAGCTTCAGTGGGATGTAGGGGGAAATAAAATGAAGAAAATAGAAAACATAAGACTGGTCCTTCCCTCCCCCATTCAGCCTCCTGCAGGCATCTATTTAGGAGCTGCTATATTCTTTCAAGGAATTTTAGATGGAGATCAACATCAAAGGGTGTGTGTGTGTGTTTGTGTGTGTCTATGTGCATGACAGTGGTGTGAGTCTCATTTGAACTGAAAATGATAGGGAGGGACCCCATGCTGACAAACAGTTCAAAAGGAAAACCTTCACAAGCTAACTTTCTATGCGTTATAATTGAGGGCCTCACCGTGGCTGGTAATGAGGTGGGGAACAGGTGACGGACGCGGTTTTCTTAAATGGACTACACACACCTGCATGGGACAGAACAGTGACCCGGTGAAAGGGTGGAGAACTGTGGGTTTGTGATCCTGGTTCTGACACTCTCTATCAATCTCGCTCAAGGTTTGTGAAGACAAGACGAAATCATGCTTCAGTGGCTTGCACAGTACCTGGCACATATCAGCATTTGCGCTGTGTGCTTAGTCACTCAGTCCGGTCTGACTCTTTGCAACCCTATGGACTGTAGCCTGCCAGGTCCCTCTGTCCATGGGGATTCTCCAGGCAGGAATACTGGAGTGGGTAGCCTTTCCCTTCTCCAGGGGATCTTCCCAACCNCACACCTGCATGGGACAGAACAGTGACCCGGTGAAAGGGTGGAGAACTGTGGTTTTGTGATCCTGGTTCTGACACTCTCTATCAATCTCGCTCAAGGTTTGTGAAGACAAGACGAAATCATGCTTCAGTGGCTTGCACAGTACCTGGCACATATCAGCATTTGCGCTGTGTGCTTAGTCACTCAGTCCGGTCTGACTCTTTGCAACCCTATGGACTGTAGCCTGCCAGGTCCCTCTGTCCATGGGGATTCTCCAGGCAGGAATACTGGAGTGGGTAGCCTTTCCCTTCTCCAGGGGATCTTCCCAACCCAGGGATCAAACCGGGGACTCCTGCATTGCAGGCAGATTCCTTACCAGCTCAGCCACCAGGGAAACAACTTAGCAGCTCATTATGTTTTCTTTTATAAACAGAACACTGATCAATTGAGAAAAATTAAGTACAAATAATCTTAATTTTTTTAGAATAATGAGTTTTGGAGAAAACAGAAAGCAGTAAGGAGGAAATGTTTTTGTCCCTAAATTTTCTCTCACTTATTTAAATGAGGTTTCAGTTCCTCTGGCTGCAGCTTTAATGCCATCTTCCTATTCTCCTGATGCAACACCTAAGGCCTGCAGAAGGGATGCCCTGAGGAGAGCTAGCCCTACTGGAAATGAAATGCTATTGTAGATTTTCCAAAACAGCCCCACTTTCTGAATTTCTCCCTCTGCTCCTTTGGCCTACTGTGAGGGGCTATTCCATTTCTTCTGGGACCAGAAATCCACCACCACCCTCTTTTCTTAGAACTATTCTAAGTTGCACAATGTAATTGACTCCAGAAGGTCACCACAAGAGTACTTCTAAGAAGAATGAAATGATGAGGCCTGGATATTTATTTTGCTGTGTGTGTTTGGGGATTGTTTTGGTGTTTGTTTTTCTGCTACTGGAGCTTGATTTGTTTCAGAACCCTCTTCCCTGAAGCTGCGAGCGAGTGTGCTGGGAGCGTGCCGACTCTTTGTGACCCTAAGGATTGTATCCCACCAGGCTAAGGACTGTATCCAGTGTTCTCCAGGCGAGAATACTGGAGTGAGTTGCCATGCCCTTCTCCATGGCATCTTCCCAACCTGGGGATCGAATCTGCATCTCTTGTGTCTCCTGCATGCCAATGGGGGGTTCTTGACCACCTGCACCACCTGGGAAGCCTCTCCCCGAGGCTGGCACTATTGATATGGCCTGCGTCTGTGGAGTATGGGGCCATCAGCTTCAGAACTCTGTGCCAGCTGGCATGGTTTCTTCCAATCCTCTTTCTAGGCAGAAAACTCAGAATATTCCATCCTGGATAGTAAAGGGCTGCCCAGCTCTGACATTCTGTTTTTCTGCCCAGTTCACAAAAGATACAGCCCCACAAACCCATCAGGTTTTCTCTTTATGAAACTCTGAATTCCTCTTCCCAGGTGCCAACAAGAAGGGCTCTCCTAGAGTCCTCTAGGTTCAGAACCACAAAATGAATGACCCTAAATAAGGTCTGCACTTGACGGCACTCCTTACACGGTCCCTTTCGGATACTATTCTTTCCACCTAACGTTCTGAATCCTATGTCCGTTTCTTACATTCTTGGGGGAAAAAAAAGAAAAGGGTGAGTGAAAACAGACTCTGTCTAAGCTTTGGCTAAACCTCCTGGACTCTGAGGGCTTTTTGCTGCTGCGCACAGCCTTTTTGGAAAAGTGTCTCCTTTCGTGATAACTCAGCAGGCTGGCTGAAGTCAGCCAACTTTGGGGGTGGAGATGAAGGAAGGTTGGTCTTCCAGTCTCTTTTGTTTGATATCTTGAAAAACATATTGTTTTAGAAGGGTTTTTCAGAACTATAAATAATTAGCAATTGACATTACCAAAAGCTATTTCTCAATCTCTTTAAAAACAAAAACACTGCATGAGATAATAACAGCAAACGCGTAACTGAGCTCTTCCCAGGGCCAGGCACTGCTCCACGCGCATCACAGGCGCTCTCCCTGCACAGCCCTCCGAGGCGGCTGCCGTCATCATTCCCATTTTCCAGATGAGGGACCGAGCACAGAGTGGTTAAACTGTTTGCTCAAGGTAACACAGCAACTATGTGTGAGGGTCTGGCTCAAGGATCTAAAGTTCTAAAGGGGCTCGTATACAAAAAGCACTATTTCAATTTTCTGTGACAGACTGGAGAGGGTGGTGAAGAGTACACAGGACTCTGGCATTAAGACAGCATAGGGTTTAAGTTCCTACTGTCCGCTTACCAGCTGAATAACTTGGGACAAGCAGCTTCATCACTCTGAGCTTTACTTTCTCCATCCGCATTTTGAAAATAACAATACCTTTCTCATAGAACAATTGTGTAGATTTAATGAGAAAACCCTTGTTTAGTAGAGACCGAGTAACATAGCATTACAGTTGGAATGAGACATCGTTCTTAGATGTCAGGACAGAATTACTTAGGTCATGACATTTACAAGAGGAATTACAAGTGTACATTTCCATCCATAGTTGGACAAATCACCTTCCTCAATTCTACCAGCTTAGAATGATGCTGGAATTTTGTAAGGTCCTAGGAGTCATCCCAAGTAAACAGCCAGTAATTTTAGTGATTCTAGAACAGTCCAGTTCTGTCCACCTTCAGCAATGACTGATGCATTCAGTATCTGCTGCTGCTGCTGCTAAGTCACTTCAGTCGTGACCGACTCTGTGCGACCCCATAGACGACACATAATGGCTCTCGAGCACCTGAAATGTGGCTTCTGTGATTGAGGAACTGATATTTTTGTTGTTGTTCAGTTGCTCAGTTGTGTTCAACTCTTTGTGACCGCATGGACTGCAGCACGCCAGGCCTGCCTGTCCATCACCAACTCCCGGAGTTCACTCAAACTCATGTCCATCGAGTTGGTGGTGCCATCCAACCATCTCATCCTCTGTCATCCCCTTCTCCTACCACCTTCAATCTTTCCCAGCATCAGGGTCTTTTCCAGTAAGTCAGCTCTTCGCATCAGATGGCCAAAGTATTGGAGCTTCAGCATCAGCCTTTCCAATGAATATTCGGGGTTTATTTCTTTTAGGATTGACTGCTTTGATCTCCTTGCTGTCCAAGGGACTCTCTCTGATATTTTAATTTTATTTAATTTTAATTCATTTCAGTTTAGATAGCCACACGTAGCTGGTGATTACCAGGTGAGATAGAAGAGCCCTGGATCAGCGGTCCCCAACCTTTTTGGCACCAGGGACCAGTTTCGCGGAAGACAATTTTTTGACAGGCTGGGGTGGCTTTTGAGACTATTCAGGTGCATTACATTTGCTGTGTACTTTATTTCTTTTATTATTACATCAGCTTCACCTCAGGTCATCAGGCATCAGATTCTGGAGTGTGAGGAACCCTGCTCCAGATGATCTGATCAGGAGGGCCGCCCTGGCGGCTCAGACAATAAAGAATACCCCTGCCGAGCAGGAGATCCGGGTGTGATCCCTGGGTCGGGAAGATCCCCTGGAGAGGACATGGCAACCCACTCTAGTATTCTTGCCTGGAGAATTCCATGGACAGAGGAGCCTGGTGGGCTACAGTCCATGGGGTTGCAAAGTCTTAGACATGACTGAGAGACTTTCACTCACTTTATTATAATTTTTTAGATNTAGTATTCTTGCCTGGAGAATTCCATGGACAGAGGAGCCTGGTGGGCTACAGTCCATGGGGTTGCAAAGTCTTAGACATGACTGAGAGACTTTCACTCACTTTATTATAATTTTTTAGATTTCTTGCCCTAAATGCAAGACAGGAAATGAAACTGCTTAACTATTTTCTCCAATGAACCATATAAGTAAGTCCTAAATGGAATCAAAGTATGACCTGTTCTCATTCCTAAATCATGGATCAATTAGTGTTTTGAACTACATCAGCTTTCTTCCATTATCTGGTTATAAATTTCAGAAACATTTATTCTCATATTATCACTATAATGCTTTACTCCATCATATTAGGAGTACAGCTAGAAATGAAAGCTATGTCACAGACCTGTTTCATTTTGATGATTAATAGGTGAATGGAATAAATGCTTTCCTGCTATAGAAAACAGGAGGGTGAGGATTCTGTGCTGTTGGCATTCCTGTTTCATGCAGAAAAAAATCTTCCTAAGAATCAGACCAATTGGCTAGTTGGTGCTAAAGATCTTAGAGGTCTTTACTCCCAAACTCAAAGAGTTATACCTGTACAAATGTGGCAGTTTGCAACGTTTTAACAGAACAACATAAGCAGACTCCAAAGGCACCTCAATTCATTCAGCAGCTTGGGAGGCGCCCCTTTTACCTGACTCATCTCGACAGTCTAGGATGGCATAATGTTCTGCTGCCCTTTCTCTTTACGTGGTATAGACCTTGGGAGCCTCAATCAGGTACTTAATCAAATTTTTGATTAAAGAACTTGATTACATTTACACTCACCCTTGCCATCTGCACTTCCAATCAACTGAATGGAAATTCTGCCTGGGTCAGAATGCCAAAGCTCGCTATCTTTTCTTCCTCAGTAGAACAAATTTGCTCTCTGCTACCTGGTATCTATAAGATGACTCCCTTTATCCATTCACATAAAATATCTTCATTTCCTATACCTGTGGTGGGAAAAATTCACTCAAGAATTGACTGAGGTATGTTACTTCATAATACTTACATAAGCATCTGAGATTGTAAGGAACTTTTATCATTATGATCACTATTAATTCTTGTTTGTTTTTTTGGCCACTTCACAGGGCGTGTGGGATCTTAGTTCCCCAGGGATGGAACCCACACGCCCTGGAGTGGAAGCACAAAATCTTCACCACTGGACTGCCAGAGAAGGGCCATTATTCTTTTTTTTTTTTAGATNAACTAAACTGAAATGAAGACATAGAAGCAACCTAAGTGTCTGTTGAAAGATTACTAGATAAAGAAGATGTTGTACCTACCACAAGGTAATATAACTAAGACATAAAAAATGAAATAATGTCATTTGTAGCAACATGGATGGAACTAGAGATTATCATATTAAGTGAAGTAATCAGAACGAGGACAAATACCATATAATGTCACATATCTGTGGACTCTAAAAAATGATACAAATGTACAAAACAGAAATAGACTCAAAGAAAGAGAAAGCAAACTTACGGTTATCAATAGGGGAAAGGGGAAGGTGCTTGGGATTGACAGATACACACTGCTGAAGTGCTTAGTCACTCAGTTGTTTCCAATTCTTTGTGATCTCATGGACCACAGCTAGCCAGGGTCCCCTGTTCATGGGGATTCTTTAGGCAAGAATAGTGGAGTTAGTTGCCATGCCCTCCTCTGGTGATCTTCCCAATCCAAGGACTGAACACAGGTTTCCTGCTTTGCAGGCAGATTCTTTACCATCTAAGCCACCAGGGAAGCCCAAGAATATTGATGTCAGCAGCCTATCCCTTCTCCAGGGGNGCTTCAGCATCAGTCCTTCCAGTGAACACTCAGGACTGATTTCCTTTAGAATGGACTGGTTGGATCTCCCTGCTGACCAAGGGACTCTCAAGAATATTCTCCAACACCACAATTCAGAAGCATCAATTCTTCATCTTTATAGTCCAACTCTCACATCCATACGTGACTACTTTTGGGTAACTAGAGGGATTATAAGTAACTTCACCAGAAAGACTCCCTGGTGCCATGTAGACATCATTCTGACAGTGATCATTCCGTCTCCTTCAAACCGCTGGTTACAGTTTAGAATTTCACATACTTCTGCGTTTGCTTCACGTCTGTGTCTCCTCCTGGAATATGGGCTTCGTGGCTTCGAGGACTCGCTTACTTTTGCTCCTGTTTGTATCTCTTGGGCCCAATGCTCCTAATCACTGAATGCGCGTTTCCTGACTCCGTCCACCACTTCCTTGGCCCTGTTTTTATTTCAGCCGCGTAGGGTGACTTGCAGCTCCCCTGTCCCTTCACGTCTCTCTACCCTGCCCCGCGCTATTTCCTTAGCCTGCCATACCAGCCCTCACGCCTGTGTTTTTCTGGAGAATCCTTTCTCAAGATCCCTCAAGACCTAGCTCAGCTCTTCCATGAGGGCTCCCGTGACCCCTCTCGTCCCCTGAAGACTGAGGGGCTGCCCAGTCCCTTGGCATGTCTCTGTAATAGAGCCGGCCACGTTGCAGTCATTGGCATGTTCAGCAAACATTTTTAAGAACTGACTCTGTAGCAGGCGCATGCTCGGTGTTGAGGATACAGCAGTGGGTAGATCTGTCATTCCAGTGGGAAAAGTGAACGACAGAAAAAAAGTGCATAGGTAAGCAGACAGGAATAGCAACAAGATGATGGAGCAGTCGGTTCTGAGACGCCGACCTCTGCCTCAGATCTGGAGAGTGGGAAGTTCGGGGGTGGGCGCGCTGGGGGTGAGCCCTGTGCTGTTCNTAAGGGATTTGATTTAGGTCATACCTGAATGGTCTAGTGGTTTTTCCCGTTTTCTTCAATTTAAATCTGAATTTGGCAATAAGGAGTTCATGATCTGAGCCACAGTCAGCTCCTAGTCTTGTTTTTGCTGACTGTATAGAGCTTCTCCATCTTTGACTGCAAAGAATATAATCAATCTGATTTCAGTGTTGGTCATCTGGTGATGTCCATGTGTAGAGTCTTCTTTTGTGTTGTTGGAAGAGTATCTAGAGTATCTAGTATCACTGATACTAGATTCCATTTATAGTAGTTATACAACTTTCTTTTTAATTAAATATTTAAAAATTTTAAATTGAATTGACAAGTTACTATGCTTATTACTATGGCATTCAGGTATAACCGTTTCTGAAACTGATGCCTGAATGACTGAGACTTAGGAGCTGTCTGCTTGGAAAACAGCACTGGTTTCAGAGTCACTCCAGTACTGCCCTGGGTTACCTTCCAGTGATTTACTTACTTTCTCTGAACCTCATGATCCTCAACTACAAAATGCCTGGATGAGAAACACAAACCTCTCAAGCAAGGCAATTGTAAGGAATACAATTTCTTTCCTTCCTTCTTTCCTTTTTTTTCCTACATAAAAAGGCATACCAAAATTCATGTTGAATATTCTCTTTTAATTTAAGGCTTATTACCTCTTTTTTGTTCTTCACACATTAAAAGTCTGTGAAACTTTTGGACTTCCCTGGTGACCCAACAGTTAAGAATCTGCTTGCCAATGCCAGGAACTCAAGATCTATGCCTGGCTTGGGAAGAGTTCACACGCCATGGAGCAGTGAAGCCTGTGTGCCTCAGCCGTGGTGCCCTCGTGCCTAGAGCCTGTGCCCTGCAACGGGAGAGGCCACCCTGATGGGAGCTGGCACGCCGCAACTGGAGCACAGCTTCCGCTTGTGGAAGCTGGAGATAGGCCTGTGCAGCAACAAAGACCCAGCAGAACCAATTAGGAAAAAAAAAAGATTTGTTGTATGACCACACGAAGAGATAAAACAACGCCTGGCCAGTGGTCAAGTTCTCCTGCATGGTGAACTTTTAGCAACTTAAAATTCTGATACTAAGAATTACCTTCAGAATATTCCTTCAGAGGAGTTCATTTCCGTGAACAGTTACTCATCTCTAATAACTTCCTTTTTCTCTCTTTAACTTTGATTCCTTTTTCTGTCTTTGACAATGATTGAAAAACTGGCTGATGTTGAAAAGTATACATCTCTTTATAAAATATACATATCCAGAATCCATAATATTTCTATTGTTTAATTTATGAATTTTCTGTTTATTAATTTAACATTAATTTATTATCAATAAAATTAATTTTTAACATTTAATTCATTAATTTAACATCTGTGATTATTTTCTTGTAAGTTGTAAAAATTTAGAGAGAAATTTTTCTAAAAGTAAGTAATTTTAAACAGTGTAATTATTATCATAGACACTTTAAATGCCTTTTCATTTGATGATATTCTTAAACTGCATCTAGCTGTCCTTTTCTTTGTAATATTCTTCTTTATCAATTTTTTTTAACCTGAGATTTTTTTTTCTTTAATTTGTTTTTCCAAGAGTAAGAATATTTTTCACTCTGATACATTCTTCTAATACCCTGGTGATGGCCAATTTGGATTTTTATTTATTTTTTTAAATAGTCATTATCTCAATTAAAAACTCTTCATCTTTTAAAAATTTCTTCTACTGATAAAAATTAGATGACACACATGCATTTCAAAAAATTAGAAAATACAGGTAAATTAAAAATTAAGAGCATGTAGATTAATTAAAAGGTTAATCATGTGGATTAAAATGATCATATAGAAAATATAGATAAAAGATTAAAATCACGCAGATTAGTTTAAAAGATTTAATTAAAAGTTAGATTAGAATCATAGCAGTCCATCAGTTTAGACTCTTGCACTTTCAATATAGGGGCACTTTCCCTGCCAGAGAACTGAGACCCTACAAGCCATGTGGTGTGGAAAATAATTACAATAAAATAAATAAATTTAAAAACAAGTTAAAATCATGTAAAATTTTACCATCCTAATTCGATCATTTAAAACGTTCACCTGATCCTGTTTGATTTCCCCACTGTTCTAAATTGCTTCTTTTGTCTTCAAATTTCCATCTTTCTCCCAGAGCCTTTCCTCTTTCTGGGTTTCCCTGTGTGAATCTCCCCTACCTTTATAAAACTCCATACCCCAAACCCGGTTATTGGCACTGTACGTCCCCTCGCCAGCAGGACCTCTTCCCTTCCCGGTCCGCCAGCAGGTGTCCTGAGTCTGATTCGTGCGTGCCGGGTTACGTCCTGAGATAGAATTAGAGTGGTCACCAGTGTCCCTCTCCACAGACCCGTCTCTCCTAGCCTCGTGGTCCCATGTCTGACATGCCTAGCCACTCCAAATAAAATTGGGTCCTTCCCAATCTCTTCACAAGTGTGAGGTGCAAGCTGGTTGGATCAAACACCCTGAAGGATAAAGACAGAACAGTCAGCCTGAGCCAGAACTAACGTGGACCGAAATAAAAGCCTTTGTGTGGCTGTGTGAGCAGTGAGGACTGTGCCAGCTGGGGATCAGGCACCGCATCTAAAGGGGGCAATCCTCGCCCAGCCTGGGCACAGAGAGATGAAGTCACTGTGGCCAGAATGCTGTATTTTGAAGTCAAATTTGCTTCCATTGGCTCATTTTTTTAATTAAGACATTTGTGGAGCAACTAAAAGCTGATTTCAGGTTAAATATGACCTATGTTTTACCAGTTTATTACTTCTAAACCAAAACCATATAAACCAGTAGGAAAGGGAAAATATTTTTCCAACCCTTTCCTAATTTATAAGTCACCTTTCTCTCCAGAATCCATAAGTCTTGGAAGTCATATTTTTGTGCAAAGCAATGTTCCTTCCCTTACTCACTCTCTTCGTCTGCATATCTGCTGGGAATTAGGGCTATTTTCTTAACAACACAAAATAGACCTTTGAGTTTTAACTTCATTCTTTTTTTTTAATATTTTATTTATTTGACTTTGCCAGGTCCTAGCTACAGCACACGGGATCTGCTACAGCAGGAGGGATCTGCTGAGGCATGTGGGATCTAGCCGCGGCAGCCAAACCGTTACCTGTGGCACGTGACATCTAGTTCCCTGATCAGGGATCAAACCCAGGCCCCTCCATTGGAAGCTCAGAGTCTTAGCCACTGGACCAGCAGGGAAGTCCCTCTGACTACATTTTTGTACCAGCAGCCTTTGCTATTCGAACTTCCATAGGAGGGTCACAGAATAAGTGATTCTTCTCTTTCGCTGGCATTAGGTAAGAGGCAAGTTTTAGTCTTGGGGCCCTTCTCCTGAACAGCCCCTTCCAAGGCGCTGGGAGAGACCCTTCTAATGCATTCACATGGGCCAATGGAATTTGTAACATTTGTAAAAGTGAGATGTTTTCCCCATAACTGGCTGAGACCACGCTGTCTTTCTGTTCTAACTTCTTTTGTCACACTGTCCCCTGTGACTAACTGGTTAATAGTACTGGCTGCAGCTTTTCTGGGAACTTGAGTAAGGAAAATACAGTTGGTAATACACGGTGTTTGGGATATGTTTTCATAAGTCTCATCACTTCTGTGTGTAGGGAAACCATGGCTAGTCTCTCTGGTGTAGAAATGGCTTCCAGAAATACTAGAATTGCCCATTATTCTGACTTTTCAGCATGATAAAAAAGCGTAAAGCCAGAGGTCCCTCAAAATAAGAACATGTCCCTGGGTGACCAGCACAGGTTGACTGGAAAAATATGCCAAAAAATATAATTATTTTTCTACTTTTTTCTATAGAAAGTGATAGAACAAGACTATCACCAGATAAAACAATCAATGAGCATACAGCCAAAAATGTAGGGGAAAAGCTACACAGCAATTAANGTTGACTGGAAAAATATGCCAAAAAATATAATTATTTTTCTACTTTTTTCTATAGAAAGTGATAGAACAAGACTATCACCAGATAAAACAATCAATGAGCATACAGCCAAAAATGTAGGGGAAAAGCTACACAGCAATTAATTAATGAAAATACACTATTTTTCTGAGTTTTCTGATATTTGTGGTATTTGTCAACAAAATTGTAATTTCTTGTGATTTTTAATCTTGTTCTAAATAGATATTTGCTTTCATATATAATTTTATGTCTGTGAATTTTGTATTTTTCTTAAAGAGGATCTTTTATAAGCTGCATCAACCCCTGTTGATTTTTTCTTCTATTTATTTTTATGTATCTGACGGTCAGTTCTTAGTTGCAGCTTTCAGGATCTCCAGCTGCGGCATGTGAACTCTAAGTTGTGGTGTGCAGAATCTAGTTCTCTGACCTGGGATTGAACCCAGGCCCTCCACATTATAAATGCAGAGTCTCTAAGCCCTGGACCACCAGGGAAGTCCTTTTTTTTTTTTTTTTTAAATATGATATAAGGATTTTTTAAAACCAAGTATTGTGGTTATATATGTAACAGGTTGGCCAGTGAAATACCCCAACACACAGAAAAACCACTGGTATCAAACAAAGCCATAACGGCTGTCACAAGGAGGGATTTTGATCACAATAGCTCACTCTCTTCAGAGACTCAGCACAGATAATACAGGACTTGGCTGCCACGTCATCTCTAGGCACTGTCTCCTGTACAAGTTCCCAGTGATTTATGTTTGATTTCTGTACTTACCATAAATACTTAGGTTCCCAATTTCTATTCTCTGAGTAATATTTTTCTAACTTGTATAAATTACATGCAGCTTTTTTTGGTAATTGTATAGATTTTTTGCTTCTTGCCTAATCGCAAGAAGCAAAACATCTTCTTTAGTTGCACTTTGAAGCAACAGGGACCACATTGATTTAGCATTTGCTCATCCGTTAGAGGGAGAAGGCGATGGCACCCCACTCCAGTACTCTTGCCAGGAAAATCCCACGGACAGAGGAGCCTGGTAGGCTGCAGTTCATGGGGTCACAAAGAGTTGGACACGACTGAGCGACTTCACTNTGCTTCTTGCCTAATCGCAAGAAGCAAAACATCTTCTTTAGTTGCACTTTGAAGCAACAGGGACCACATTGATTTAGCATTTGCTCATCCGTTAGAGGGAGAAGGCGATGGCACCCCACTCCAGTACTCTTGCCAGGAAAATCCCACGGACAGAGGAGCCTGGTAGGCTGCAGTTCATGGGGTCACAAAGAGTTGGACACGACTGAGCGACTTCACTTTCACTTTTCACTTTCATGCATTGGAGAAGGAAATGGCAACCCACTCCACTGTTCTTGCCTGGAGAATCCCAGGGATGGTGGAGCCTGGTGGCCTGCCATCTATGGGGTTGCACAGAGTCGGACACGACTGAAGCGACTTAGCAGCAAACAGCAGCATCCGTTAGAGATGTATTATGCCAGACCTTGTGCTAGGCTGTAGTATATGTCACAGTGAGAGGGGTGGGAATATCAACATTATTATTACTGTGAGCTTTCAAGATGCTCACAGTCTGCTGGGAAAGACTCATGATCCAGGGGGAGAGATACATGTAAATGCTGTGCATAAATGGGAAGGACTGGATGGTCAAGAAGGGTTCTTACAGGCATTAAAATGTGAGTCCTGTCTTGATGAATGAAAAACCGCTTATCATGTTGAGAAACAGAAGAGTATCAGGGCAGAAGAATGAATACTAGAATTATGGCAGAGAGACATGATTAAACACAGTATTCGGGGATAGGAGAAGCTGAACACGCTGCACATAGGTGTATCAGGAGGAAGAATAAAGTGTGGGCTGGGGCCAGATCACTAACTTTCCTGAAAGCTCTTTAAGCAGTGTGTCACCGTTATATTTGTGACTGAGAAAGCACACTGTAGCTAACTTTATTTGGCTCCATGGACACAGGGACACTTAATATGCAAATACACTTTGAGTTTAGCTGGCATCTTTGGACTCAACATCTTGGGCTAAACGTTGCTGAGACATGATATCCCTTAGATGAGTTCAAAGTTGTATCAGGAAGAATCTGAAGCATAAATGACTAATTCTCACGAGCCGGGATGTCAGTGACAAGCAATTTTACAAAAAAATTCTAATTTTCAAGCTGAGCAAACAGTAGTATTATTTAATACTCATGCCATTTGACCTGGGACCTGGGACCTAACTCCTCCAATTCAAGTAGACTTGTCTGGTTTCTTACACAGCCTATTTTTAAATTATTTATTTATTTGGCTGCACCGGGTCTTTCTTGCAGCATGTGGGATCTTTAGTTGCTGCACGTGGTATCTAGTTCCCTGACCAGGAACTGAACCCCAGGCCTCCTGCATTGGTAACCTGAAGTTTTAGATACTGGTAAGTCCCTCTTATATAGTATTTAGAATCAGTTTCATACAGTTGTTAAATTACCATACAAAAGTTCCTAGGTTTCTACTTTCACAGCATTAATTTGAAATTTAAGATGAAATAAATTGTATTTTATAATTTCAACTCAGTAGATCTCAAAACAATATTTTGTGTTTACTATATACTTGTGAATTTGGTATAAATTATAGCTCTGTAGATATTTTTGCTTTTTGAAAATAAATCAGCATAAGATTGTGCTTAATTTTGAGTTAGTTTTCTCTTAGCCAGAAATGAAACATTTAAGTATTTTAAAATGTGTTTCAATTATCATGGTCTACCCTCCATACTAAGAATAAAATGGAGAGATTAAACAAAATCTATATAAAGGGTAATAATAAATTAATTTACCAGGTTTTATATACATTTCTTACCTTATAGAAAACAAATATCTTCCTTAACTTTTTAATCTCTATAGGAAATATGACTTCAACAATGGTTCAAAAAAGCAATGTCTTATTAATGAGTTAATATGAATCATCAAATGATGCTGATGAAAGGTTACACCATGCCTATGTAGCAGGAGCATACTGAAAATAAAGATAACATAACAATCCAGTTATCTTTTCATTTAAATTCTTGCCCACAGTGTCTATTCTGCTTCCTACTTTGCCTTTTCTAAGATTCACACTACTAAAAAAAAAACAGAGGCAGAGAAACTGGTGATCACTACCTACCCTCCATGAACTTTCCAAAGTAATTTTGTCTACTTGGTCAATTTTTAAATCAAATTTATCCTATAACTCTAATCCACAAATTTAAAAAGTGAGTGCGGAGTGTGTGTATGTATGCATGCGTATATACACATATTTGAAAAAATTACCCCAAATAATTCCAACCTCCAAAAATACACTATTGGATGAAGAAACCATAGCTTTCAGAAAGCATAAAATCACATTTAAAAAGCATCCCACTCCAGGAAAAGAATGTCATTTCTGATTTGTAAAGCACACAGGCAGCGTGAGGATCCCTTCATTTGTCATTCCTTCAGATTCTGCGGCAAGGGATCTTGCCGTCAGCAGCAGAGAAAATCACTGTTCTTTCTGAATTTCCGTCATCATCACAGAGAAGCTGTAGGCTAAAATCATTCTTTTTTTCCTCCCATGCTCAGATAAAATAACCTACATTAAAGACAAAAGATACTAAATGCAAGCGTACATATCCCCAAGCCAACAATCTAATATGATTTGTTTAAAAAGTTATTCTATATGATCATAATCCTTCAGATGAGGTCTTCTGAGGAAGGCCAACATGAAGCTGGGGTACCACCATCAACCTTTGTATCACAAAGCACTCAGCTATCATTAATCATTTAAAATAATCATTCAAAGTGACTCGTGGTAGGCAAACATTTCAAAGGCACTGACAAAATTTAAAGGTAAGTTACAAACAAGAATACTGAATTTCTTTGACCTGGTAAAGTTCTTTCATTTATGAATTATTAGTGATGATCTCTAAAAATGTTTTTCTGGGACTTCCTGGGTGGTCCAGTGGTTAAGACTCCTTGCTTTCACTGCAGGAGGCATGGGTGCGAGCCCGGGTCAGGAACTAAGATCCCATTTGCCACATGGCCAAAAAACTTAAAAAAAAAATTTTTTTAATAAAATAAAAATGTTTTTCCTTTCAAAAACCCAAAGCACTAAGCAGTCAAATTCTAGTTCCTTCTTAGAATGCCTGACTCAATAGATAAGAAGAAGACACTAAAGTGTGTCCATTTCCAACACAGAGACATCAAGGTCTTTGTATATCTCTTTCTTTATCAACATTTGGACCCCTAAAGAGCTATTTGAAAATTCAGTAATAATCAGAATATTTTCAAAGGAAACCTTATAAAACGTGGATGCCCAGGCACCACCCATCATCCAACCACATATTCAGACATGGTGGAGATGGTGATGCACGGCCTGCACTTGTTTAGTGAAGATGAGGTTGAACTTATCCTTCGGTCTTTGTGGGGTTTTCATGTTTGGGTTGGCTCAAGTTCTCAGTCTTCCTTGGGACATTAAGCTTAAATTTCTTGGAAATTCATTGTGTTATAAGGTTGAACTTAGTGTAGCTATCCTCCAAGAAATACACCCCAGAGAGCAATTTCCAAAGAATTTAGGCCTATAACAGCATCAGAGGAAAAAGGTTGGTTTTTCAGTGTGTACCGCATGAACAACCACTTAATCACTTCTTCCTGAAGAAACAATAGAAGCAACAGCTTCTATGAAAAAAACAATATGGAGGGGAGCTCAGGCTATTGTTTACCTTTACAAAACTGCAATTATAAAATAAAATAAGAGTTTAAAAAAATCATTTCAAGTTGGAGCCAGGAGAAGCTCCTTTAAGCATGTTGGAGCTAGGAGAAGTCACGGGATATTGGTAGAATTCAAGGCAGGAGAATATGGATGGATTTCAAACGTCTATTATTTTGTTCTGTGATGACCTAGCGCTGCATACATTTGCAAGGAATTACTGGCTGTATAGTTATAATAGTAAAATTAGTATATGCGGCAAGAATGTAATCCCAACACACTGGAAAGAATTCCTCACTCTTTGGACTTCTTCAGGAATTAGAGCTGAGAGCACAGAGTGAGATAAACAAGGGGAAGTAAGCAGAGTTGATGGGACCTTAGCTTGAGCTCAGGACTGCCAAGCAGCCCTGGTCTGCGAAGAGAGTGATGCCAGACATGACTACAGGGAGACACCAGGGAAAAGCCTCAGGGGAGCGTGAGCTCCGAAATCCAGTCAGGCAGGCTGTTGCCGACTCTAAGGGAAGTACTGTGCTCGCAAGTGGGGCTGGCCTGCTCGAGTAGTTCCCGAACCATCGGAATCACCTCAGGAGCGAATAAAAAGCAGACTCGACGCCACGGCAGGCACGCGGAATCTGCATGCGGTGCATGCCCATGGGGTGCATGCCCACGCCAGCCAGGCACGGTTCCGGGTGCTCACAGCTTTAGGCGCTATTGTTACGGTCACTAACGTATGACAGCACCGTCAGCCGGCTTCCTAATCAGGTATCGGTCCCTTTAACAGGCGAGGAAGCCGAGACTCGGAGAGGCTAGGTAACTGGCAGCAAGCCCTGGAGCTGCGATTCAGATCAGGTCTACTTCTAAAGCCTTTCCAAGCCCGCACTCTGCCAGAGCTGGAGGTGAGGCACTCCAGACACATTCAAACTACAAGTTTTATTATTTTTTTGTTTAGCAGCCAGAAAAAAAAAAAAATCAGGAACAGTATCCTTTCCTACAGTGTACTCATTTCACATGTAATCTTTTAAAAATAAACTTTATTTTTTGAATCGTTTTAGAGTCTCAAAAACACTGTGACGCTAGTAGAAAGAATTCCCATATATGCTGTGCCCAGTTTCCCCTATTACTATCTAACAGTGTAGTATGTTTTTTATAATTAATGAACTAATATTGACGCATTATTAAGTCCACGTGTAACCTTGTTCAAGTATATTATTTGTAATCAACTGACTGTGCGAGACTCAAGATTAGGTCTGATGGTTCAGGCGTCTTGGGCAAAGAATTTAGCTGTTGAAACTTATCTTACTCATCTCTAAAATAGAAATAATAAGAGTAATGGTTTCACAGGGATATGTTGATATATTTGAAGAGGGTCCCATACCTAACACTCTTTTCCCTTGCCTGGGTCTGGTAGAGGCCAAAATATATCTGCTAGGCCTGCTAAAGCAGATAAAGAAACGTGTGACTTTCATCTGCAGTCAAGTGGTATATAATACTGACCTCCTGGATAAAACAGATTTACGTGACAGGATAGATTAGCCAGGCAAAGCCCAAATGAAGAACAGACACAGTAGCCAGGAAACTGTCAAGGGGAAGGAGCAAAAAAGGGGTGGGGTGCCACATGCCCAATTTCCCGTCAACACAGGGCATCAGTCTCCTTCTTCCCTGGGGAGAATGGCCAGGAGGGGTGAATACTAATGGCAGCTAGGCAACACTAATTGCTAGATTCACACGAAAAGATGCCATTTGCTGTAACATGGAAGGACCTAGAGATTTTAATACTAAGTGAAGTGAGTTAATTGACTATGCCAAAGCCTTTGACTGTGTGGATCACAGTAAACTGGAAAATTCTTCAAGAGCTGGGAATACCAGACCACCTGACCTGCCTCTTGAGAAATCTGTATGCAGGCCAGGAAGCAACAGTGAGAACTGGACATGAAACAACAGACTGGCTCCAAATAGGAAAAGGAGTGCATCAAGGCTGTATATTGTCACCCTGCTTATTTAACTTATATGCAGAGGACATCATGAGAAACGCTGGACTGGAAGAAACACAAGCCGGAATCAAGATTGCCGGGAGAAATATCAATAACCTCAGATATGCAGATGATACCACNATGTCCATGTGTAGAGTCTTCTCTTGTGTTGTTGGAAGAGGATGTTTGCTATGACCAGTGCATTCTCTTGCGAAAACTCTGTTAGCTTTTGCCTGCATCATTCTGTACTTCAAGATTAAATTTGCCTGTTACTCCAGGTATTTCTTGACGTCCTCCTTTGCATTCTAGTTCCCTATAATGAAAAGAACAGCTTTTTATTTGTTTGTTTGTTTAGTTCTAGAAGATCTTGTATGTCTTCATAGTAATGTTCAACTTCAGCTTCTTCAATATTATTGGTTGTGGCATAGACTTCGATTACTGTAATATTGAATGGTTTGCCTTGGAAACGAACAGAGGTCATTCTCTTTTTTTCGAGATTGCATCCAAGTACTATCTTTCAGACTCTTTTGTTGAATATGATGGCTACTCTATTTCTTCTAAGGGATTCTTGCCCACAGGGTAGATATAATGGTCATCTGAATTAAATTCACCCATTCCAGTCCATTTTAGTTCACTGATTCCTAAAATNGAAGAGTTGACTCATTGGAAAAGACTCTGATGCTGGGAGGGATTGGGGGCAGGAGGAGAAGGGGATGGCAGAGGATGAGATGGCTGGATGGCATCACCAACTCGATGGACATGAGTCTGAGTGAACTCCTGGAGTTGGTGATGAACAGGGAGGCCTGGCGTGCTGCGATTCATTGGGTCGCAAAGAGTCGGACACGACTGAGCGACTGGACTGAACTGAAGTGAGTCAAAACCAGATATCATGATATTATTTTTATGCGGAATCTAAAATATGACACAAATGAACTTATTTACAAAACAGAAAGAAACTCACAGACAGAGAAGACAAACTTATGGTTACTAAAGGGGCCAAGGAGGGTGGGGAGAGGAGTTTGGGATTAGCATATACACACTACTACATACTGACATAAAACAGATAACCACCAAGGACTTACTGAATAGCACAGGGAACTATACTCGATATTTTGCAATGCCCTATATGGGGAAAGTATCTGAATATATATATACATATGCACACACACACACATGAGTCACTCTGCTATACACCTGAAACTAAAATGCCATTGTAAATCAAACTATAACTTTGATTGGAAAAAAAGGAGTTAGATTTACAATTAAGAACTGATCCACATGTGTGAGCTCAAACATCTGTGTCTGGTACAAACAGATACAAAAAAGCATTTGCACCAAACAACTCATTCTGCAACAGATATTGGTTTTTATGCTTCCAGCCTAGACAGTGGTATTTTTGCTTCAAAATAGTCCAGATGCTAACAGTGAGTAGGCACAAATGTAGGGTTGTAAAAAAATGTGTTTTTTTTTTTAAATAAGAATCACTTCATTATGACTATAGAAAGCCAAATAAATGACTGACTCCATTAGTTGTATTTTCTCAGCATGATTCCCAAAACTGGGTCATCTATGGAGACACCCTGTTGAAAATATAGAATCTTAGGTTCCCCTGGATCAGAACATTTAAGGCCTTTCTTTCTTTAAAGTTTTATTTTGGCTGTACTGCAGAGCTTGTGTACACTCCCCAAGAGACTGAACCCGGCCCTGGCCTTGAAAGCAGAGTCCTAACCACTCTACCACCAGGGATTCCCCAAAGTTTTTCCATCTTAGAAAAGACTTAAGGAAATCCTATAATCCAAGATTTTGGGTCTCACTGGTACACACTAGAGGGACACTGAACACTGAAATCTAATTTGCAGAGAAAAATAAATTTTTTTCTTAAAAAAAAACCATAGTTCTGAGTTACTAAGATGTATAAAAATATCAATCTATTTTATAAGCTTTCTTCACTTTGCTTCAGTTTGGAAATCTTTTCAAAAAAGTAAAATGTATTAATCTCAGAAAAACTCATATCATAGTTTGCCTAGGCATGGGCTATAAAGTATTAGCAGACAGGCTGCTGGGGAAGTTAAATCTTTAGGGAGTTTGCATTTTGGGAGGCAAATGCTAAACCTATGTTTATATCCTCACCATTTCCTGAGAAGGTATACTCTTTGAACAGATGAAAATAAAGATATTGCCAAGTCAACATTAAAAATAGGAGCATGGTTGGAACCTGCACACTCATTCAGCTCGGAGCACTTCCTGCAGACGCCCACACCTCTCTCCAGCTTCTATCTGATGCAGCAGAGCCTTCACATCCCTTTCCTAAAGAGGCTTCTCTCTGGCTTCATATTAATGCAGAGACCACTGATGCTATTTCTGTGTCAGCAACAGTTCTTGTCCATCCCCTGTCATCCAAGAAGCCCTGAATTCTTTCTGAACGTGAACACGCTGCTCCTGTCCATACTGCCACTGGGCAGCCGGGGGAAAGGGGTTGGGAAAGGGGGGTGATAGGTGAGTATTTTTTTGAAAGAGGCTCGGGATGAACTCAGCAGATTCATAGAGTAGGTCGAAGTACAAGGCAAATCAAAATTCGGAAATACGAATTTTTCTGCTGCCATTTTATTTAAAAAAACAAACAAACAATCTTTTCTAAATTCAGGGAGAAAAATCAGCCTACAGTCAACAATTTGCTTATTTCTGCCGGTTCCNAGATTCATAGAGTAGGTCGAAGTACAAGGCAAATCAAAATTAGGAAATATGAATTTTTCTGCTGCCATTTTATTTAAAAAAACAAACAAACAATCTTTTCTAAATTCAGGGAGAAAAATCAGCCTACAGTCAACAATTTGCTTATTTCTGCTGGTTCCTGTTTCACTTAGTAATTTTCTCTTTGCCTTATTCTGAACATCCATTATTATCTTTGCATCCTCGTACTCTTATTGGAGGATTTCCCTGGTGGCTCAGATGGTGAAGCATCTGTCTACAATGCGGGAGACCCAGGTTCAAGCCCTGGGTTGGGAACATCCCCTGGAGAAGGAAATGACAATCCACTCCAGTACTATTGCCTGGAAAATCCCACAGACAGAGGAGCCTGGTAGGCTACAGTCTATGGGATCGCAAAGAGTCGATCATGACTGAGCGACTGGAATTGGCAATCATTTGTTAAGTGGACTGTCAGTTAGCTCTTGCCGTATAACAAATTACCTCGCAACTTACTTGCTTGAAAAAACAAGCACTTATGTAGCTCGTGACTCTGGGAACTGAAAAGGTGGTTCCCCTCAAGGCTGGCTTTGCTGGGCTTTGCTGGGCTTACGTGGCCTCTGACCGCTGCTGGCGGGACTGGAGGCTGGCTGGCCTAGGACGGTCTCACCCGTACGTCTGGCTATTGGCAGGTGGCTGACTGGCACCCAGATGCCAGGGTATCTCGAATTTTCTCCTAATATCCTCCCATCTTTTAGCAGGCCAGCTGGGACTCCTTGATATGGTAACCTCAGGGTTCCAACCCCAGTGAAAGACAGCAAGGCCTCGAGCGCCAGTCTCTGCTGTGAATTTGCCGATCTCCTTGTCCAAATCTAGTCGTGTGTCCACGTCCACACTTCAGGTGTGGTGAAACAAACTCCACCTCTTGATGGGAGGAACTTCAACTTCCCATTGAAAGGATGTGCTTAGACAGATGTGGGGAAGTGATGGCCATTTTTGTAATATACCTAGCGTGTGAAAAGTTTTCACATTTGAAAAACAGATGAGGTATCTGCCATGGTGTAATGACTGGAGTTTATTTTTTATTTTTGCCTTATGTCTTGACAGAGTTCCAAACCAGGCAAATCCACAAAACCTCATCCAGCAACACAAATCCCTACTTTCCCTTCACCATTCGAGCTTTCGGATTACCCTCAGAGCTAGCTGCGACTCAGAGCCGCTGCAGATGGACCGCGGTGCGGCGAGTACGGCTGGGTGGACGGGGAGGGAGGGCCGCGAGGGCTGGGCTGCCTGCACAGGCTTCTCAGTGAGCCTCCACCCTGCCATGACCCACCGGGTTCAAAAGCAGCACACACAGAAGGACACTGTACGCTCACAAAAGCAGAGGTGGAGTCCCTGAGCCAAAAAAAAAAAAGAGCTCATTTACTTTGTTTTGTTTTTGTTTGCTTATTAGCTTTTTAAAAGTCCATATATGAGGAAATCAAAGTATTTGTCTTTAACTGACTTATTTCGCTCGGCATAATATCCTTAAGGTCCAAACCAAACCAAACCAAAGCGAATAGCTACAATGAACAGCAGTGGTTATTGCAGGGGGAGGGGTGGGAGGTGAAAAGGGTAAAGAGATTAGCCGTACAGCAAGGAATGAAAATTAAATTTTTGGTGGCAAGCACATTTTAGGGCATACAGAAGTATACCATGATATTCTACATTCAAAATGCACAAAATGTTATAAAACAATGTTGCTGCTTAAAAAAAAAGTATGTGTGCCTGACTTTGCAACCAGGCCTACTTGGTGACTGAAAGAAAGGCATTTAGCAAGAACCAACCCTTGGATAAGAGACAGAAAGTGAGACAAAAACTCTATGGCACTGTCACAAAGTGAGCTCACGCTTCACGTGACAATGTCTGAGAGTCCTTCCGTGTGAGGAGGGTGGCGATTCTAATTAGTCTGGACGTCAGTGCAACTTGGCCCTGTTTTTTGATTTCCTGGTTTGTAACGAGGGAGAATCAAGTTGTGCTAAGATCTTTTCTCCCTATGCCATCCTCTCCTCACCCATGAACAAGTTTTGCAGATTGTGGTTTTTAGAAAATATTCTCCACTTCCTCAAATGGCCCACTTGTTAAAGGCCCCTGATGGGCATAGAAGAAGCAGATCCCTTTCTGAAATGCAGTAAGACTCAGCTTTACTTAGTGTCCTCTAAGAGAAAGTGTCTTCTAGGTATCAGTTCAGTTCAGCCGCCCTAGGTATCAGTGATGGCCAAATAACAGTGTTTCCTGAATTTTCCATACCTCAGTTTTAGAAATGTGGGAGGGAATAAATGTAAAAGCAGAGCTTTGAAATTAGAAGGTTGGGAGTAACTTATACACACTCAGTTTAGTTCAGTTCAGTCACTCAGTCGTATCCGACTCTGTGACCCCATGAACCGCAACACACCACGGCCCTCCTGTCCATCACCAACTCCCAGAGTTCACCCAAACTCATGTCCATCGAGTCAGTGATGCCATCCAACCATCTCATCCTCTGTCGTCCCATTCACCTCCTGCTTTCAGTCTTTCTCAGTGTCAGGATCTTTTCAAATGAGTCAGCTCTTCGCATCAGGGGGCCAAAGTATTGGAATTTCAACTTTAACATCAGTCCTTCCAATGAATATTCAGGACTGATTTCCTTTAGGATGGACTGGTTGGATCTTGTTGCAGTCCAAGGGACTCTCAAGAGTCTTCTCCAACACCACAGTTCAAGTTAGGACTCTGCTTTCAAGGCCAGGGCCCGGGTTGAGTCTCTTGGGGAATAAAAGCAATGTCTCTGCTTTTTAATATGCTGTCTAGGTTGGTCATAACTTTTCTTCCAAGGAGCAAGTGTCTTTTAATTTCATGGCTGCAGTCACCATCTGCAGTGATTTTGGAGCCCCCCCCCCCAAAATAAAGTCAGCCACTATTTCCACTATTTCTCNACAAAGCCTAGTGGAGGTGAACCTAAAAGATTATGCTGTGAAAGTGCTGTACTCAATATGCCAGTAAATTTGGAAAACTCAGCAGTGGCCACAGGACTGGAAAAGGTCAGTTTTCATTCCAATCCCAAAGAAAGGCAATGCCAAAGAAGGTTCAAACTACCACACAATTTCACTCATTCCCCATGTTAGCCAAGTAATGCTCAAAATTCTCTAAGCCAGGCTTCAACAGTACGTGAACTGTGAACTCCCAAATGTTCAAGCTGCATTTAGAATAGGCAGAGGAACCAGAGATCAAACTGCCAACATCCATTGGATCATAGGAAAAGCAAGAGAATTCCAGAAAAACATCTACTTCTGCTTCATTGACTATGCTAAAGCCTTTGTGTGGATCACAACAAACTGGAAAATTCTTCAAGAGATACGAATACCACACTACCTTACCTGCCTCCTGAGACATCTGAATGTAGGTCAAGAAGCAACAGTTAGAGCCAGTCATGGAACAATGGACTGGTTTAACGTTGGGAAAGGAGTACCCTGCTTATTTAACTTAAATGCAGAGTACATCATGTGAAACGCTGGGCTGGATGAAACACAAGCTGGAATCAAGATTGCTGGGAGAAATATCTATAACCTCATATACACTATGACACCACCTTTATGGCAGAAAGTGAAGAGGAACTAAAGAGTCTCTTGATGAAGGTAAAAGAGGAGAGTGAAAAAGCTGACTTAAAACTCAACATTTAAAAAATGAAGATCATGGCATCTGGTCCCATCACTTCATGGCAAATAGATGGGAAAACAGTAGAAACAGTGGCTTTATTTTTGGGGAGGGAGCATTCTCAAATCACTGTAGATGGTGACTGCAGCCATGAAATTAAAAGACGCTTGCTCCTTGGAAGAAAAGCTATGACTAACCTAGACAGCATTTAAAAAGCAGAGACTTATTTGCCAACTAAGTTCCATATAGTCAAAGCTATGTTTTCTCTAGTACTCAGGTATGACTGTGATAATTGGACCATAAAGAAAGTTGAGCAGTGAGGAATTGGTGCTTTTGAACTGTAGTATTGGAGAAGAATCTTGAGAGTTCCTCGGACGACAAGGAGATCCATCCAGTCAATCTTAAAGGAAGTTAGTTCTGAATATTCATTGGAAGGACTGATGCTGAAGCTGAAGCTCCAATACTTTGGCCACCTGATGCAAAAAACTGACTCACTGGAAAATACCCTGATGCTGGGAAAGATTGACAGCAGGAGGAGAAGGGGATGACAGAGGACGAGATGGTTGGATGACATCACTGACTCAATGGACATGAGTTTGAGCAAGCTCTGGGAGTTGGTGAAGGACAGGGAAGCCTGGTGTGCTGCAGTGCATGGGGTCGCAGATTCAGATATGACTGAGTGACTGAACACCACCAGAGAGACAGACAGACATGTTGGTTCTTTTTCTCTGGAGAACTCTGACAAATAAACCACACCAAATTTTGGCTCATGAATGTTTGTAAAGCCCGTTCATACTACCTCTCATTTCTGCAATCCATTATTCAAAACGGACTGAATAGGGCTTTTAGGTCTAAAGGAGTAGAGGGCATGGATCATGGCATGAGATTGGGTTGGTATCACAGTAGCAAGGTTATATTCCCTGGATGAATCTCTTATTTCTCTGAGCCTGCATGTCTATTCTTGTAAATGGGTTATGATGTTGATTGAGGGATAAAATGATAACAGTAATGACAGCAAAAAATGCATTACTTTTTTGGAGCATTTACTAAGTGACATGAACATGGATTCTCTTTTCTCTCCCAACCACCTTTAGAAGTTGAAACTGAGGTTCACAAAGGGCTAAGGAGCTTTTCCGAATTCACACAGCGGCACGCAGTAGACACAGCATCAGGAGCAGCACCATGCTGTCTCCACAACACACACGAAGACGCCTAGCCTGTACCTGCCAGAGCAGAGAGTCTATATTAACTCCTTCCACTTCCCTCTTCATTGTCTTTTGTCTGATTACTCAGCTGTTTCTGCAAAGGTCAGAGCCGGTGAAAGCCACAAAATGTTGTAACCTTCAATTTGTAGCTCTCAGGCAGTCAGGAATCTGCCCTAAGGTGATTAACTCTTCAATTTCTTGCCGGGAATTGAATCTGAAAGCAAAGACTGCCTGTTTCACCACAGCATCTAGAGCGGCCGATGATCAGGTTGGGATTCTCTAACCAATTGGACACAGCCACTGTCTATACTGCTGAATTCACTCCCAGAGTCAATCACAAGCTGATGTGTTTGGATGTATACCTCATTGCCTCCGTTTTCCTGGTGTAGTTTCCATGTGAAATCACACATGAAAAGTAAGACTAAAAAGAGTGGCTGGTGGTCGGAATCTCCCTTCCTGACTGGGTGCTGCCCCGGGGGTGTGGTGCCTTTTCTTACCTGGTTATGTTGATAGGGAAGCCACGCAAAACGGCACAAGAGCCACCCTCCCTCTGTCCCTTCTCTCTTCTCTTTGGAAAACACTGAAGAGATCTATTAGCATGAAGAGTGCATTTATGCATTTTTTAAAGTGGTTTTTGGCAAACCAGAGAGCTGTTCTCTGACAGGCTACAGACACAGTGTCTGGCTATTTATCATAATAATAGGCATCTCTGAGTGTAACGTTATCTCTTTGAAAATTCATTTTGTGTGAGGATGTTGATGTCGGTAACCAAGTTATTCTCTAATTCTAGGGAAGCGGTTTTGAGAGTCCCCTGTAGTTGACATAACTGCTATACTCATGCTCAGATTCTGATCAACTTAAACAATTAAAATTTTAGCAAAGATTGGCTTAATTCCAGCTAATTACTTTAGGGCTTCCAATATAAACGGTAATGTAGGCAGTAGTATTTTTATTATTAAGCTTTTGCTATAAAACATATTTTTCAAAGATAATTTAACAATTTAGGACTTGAATTACACATTTTCATAGCCTGCTGCAATGAACACTTGACATTTGTAACAACTGTATCTACAAACACGACGTGTGGCACGGGTCAGACTCACAGACACTGGGGCATCAATTCCTCTCTGGCCTCCTGTCCCTGCATCCTTCTACAGTGATGCCAGGCTTCTTCTTGGGTCATAGAGAACATGTCCCTCTTCCCCATGCTACGCATGTGCTATCTCCTTGATCCACAGTGACTCTCCTGTCCTTCATCCCCCTCTTCCCTCTGTGCAGCCCAAATTCTTTTCCCCAGACATTCAGATCAAGTATCATCTCCCTCAGGAAGCCTTCCCTGATTTTTTCGTACTACTTCTTTGGAGCTTAATGTCTATTTATCTCCTACAATTCTTCAAAGACAGATAAGTCCAAATGTAGTTAGCTATCCGCCTGGACATGCCTGGTGGCCCAGTGGTTAGGAATCTGCCTGCTAACGCAGGAGACACAGGTTCTATCCCTGGTCTGGGAAGATCCCACATGCTCTGGAGCAACTAACCCCGGGCGCCACATCTACTGCAACCGCACCTGGAACCCCCGCTCCACAAGAGGAGCCACGATGGAGAGCCCACACAGCAAGGAAGGCACCGTGCCCCGACAAATAAGCAAGTCAGCTCTCCACCTGAACATGCTAGAAGGCACGGAGAGACCTGGAAGGAAATCCAGACTCCTTGCAACAAGGAAGTGAGAGATGATTCTATACAGTTTGATCCAGTACCTTAAGAATAGGACCATGTCTTCTAGGATTCTGCTTATCCCACAGGACCAGATGGCAAGACTAATACAGACTGTTGAAGAGAATTTAGAAAGTGCTGGGAAAAAAAAAAAAAAGGCAGTAAGTGGGGAAACAACTCGATCCAATTACCCGGTGATGACCTCTGCTGATATTTAACGGATATCTTGGTGCTTTGTTCTGTTTTCAGTGTGCATGTCTATATGAATTTTGATTCTCCTCATTCCTTAGACTGTAGGACAACCACTCTCCATGACCATGCTCACTGGACCTAGCCTGCTCTTAGTAAAGGCTGCATTAGAGCTTCATATGATATGTACTGGAAAGGTCACACACAAATCGAGTGTACAGCTTGATGAATCTTAATAAAATGAAGACACCCATGTAACCAGCACCTGGATCAAAAAGTAGCATTTTACAAATGCCCCTCTTGTCCCCTTCTAGTTACTGCCCTCCCCCAGAGGTAATCATTATGTCTACTTCTCACAGATTGTCATTTTGCCGTTTGGGAACTTTACATAAACAGAATAATACAATATGTACTTTTTTATGTGTGTGTGTGTAACGACCAAGCTGAATTTAGGTTGAGGAAGAAGCTGAGGGTATCCACCAGAGTGAAGCAGATATTGGACTAATTTGTGTACATAAATGTGCTTGCGATAATAGGGACTAACTCATTGATCTCCCAGAAAGTGCTCCAGGGCCCCTATGTTCATAGCCTAAGTCCTACCATATCATTTGGGACAGTCTCAGAGCCAGAGGATACCACCATACCAGCCTAGGCTTAAGTAGCAGGAAGTGAAGGATAATTCCCATTTGTACAAACTGAGGATAAAATCTAGTTATTTAAAAAAAAAAAAAAAAAAGGACTAACACCCCAAATTATTTGAAGCTTGAGAGAGGGCTTTGGCCTCCTGGGAAGCTTCTAGATCTGTGTGTGTTAAATACATTTTCCTGTGCCAGAAATTATGATCTTATGGATTCGATGAATCAGATCTATTTCTAACAGGAAAAATGAGGATACATCCAGTAAAAATAGCTACCTTTTAGTAACTACTTCTCTTACACGCCAGACACTGGTATATATACCCGTCAACTGCTTTACGTGAATATAGTGCACAGTCCTCAGGAGAACCTTTGGAGGTAGATCTCATTACCCTCGCTCTACAGTCAAAGAAGCTAAGGTAAATCCACAGTTCTGATCACTGGTGCCAGAATGGGGCTGGCTGGTGAGCCGGTCAGCAGAGGGTTTCGAAGGAAGGACCTCCCTGGCAATCCAGGGGCTAAGGCTCTGCAGAGGGTACGGATCTGACCCCTTGTCCAGGAATTAAGATTCCATGTGCTGTGTGACATGGCCAAAATATTTTTTTTTTTTTTTAATTTTTTAAGGGAGAAAGAGAGAATGACAATATGGTAAGAATCTGAGGGTCTGCTCCGTGAGAGTGATTCCTTCCCTGAAACTGGGTGGGAAGGAATTCAATCTATCTAGCTCATATGGAGTGGCGCAGATCTCCTTGAGAAAAAGAGCTCATGTCCATGGAGGCCTACAAAGGAGTTCAGTGCTGGACCTGCGGAGGGGAGGTAAGGGGTGATGGTCTGGTCAGGATCCTATTCCTGTGGCATGCCAGCCAACTATCCCCTGGACATTTGGGCAAAAGGTGCCAGCCTGAATCCCTGGCGTCAGAACTTTCTTAGAATCCTGGAGAGGCCCATGTCTTGTGAGCAGATTACGAGGGAGTTCTCTACGATCTCCTGGAAATCCACCCCTCTGAGCAGGCCTCAGTGATCGAGCCTAGGATTTAAAATGTAAACCAGCTCTTGGGCTTCCCTGGTGCTCCAGTGGCTAAGACTCTGTGCTTCCAATGCAGGCAGCCCAGGTTTGATCCCTGGTCAGGGAATTAGATACCGTACGCCACAACCAAGAGTTCACCGGCTGAGACTAAACATCCTGCATGCCGCAACTAAGACCCGGTGCAACCAAATAAATGAAAATAAATATTAAAAAAAAAAAAGTAAACTAAGCCTGAAGCAAGAGGTTGAGTGTTCCCCTTTCTAAGACTGTGAAACTGCTGTCAGCCCACATCCTTCGGCTTCTCCTAGCCCTCAGGACAAGGAGCAGAATTGAGGCGAGACATAGCCAGAAGGCTCTCTCCCTCACAACTGCCAAGAAGGGAAGGGAAACGTCCTTGAGGACTGCAGCTGGCTTAAAGTGGAGCCAAGACAAGGGCCACAGATTCCTTTGGAACATCCTATTTACTGAGAAGCTCGTCAGCACCTTACCTGACAAATCAGGCCTGGAGAATNGGCTCTCTCCCTCACAACTGCCAAGAAGGGAAGGGAAACGTCCTTGAGGACTGCAGCTGGCTTAAAGTGGAGCCAAGACAAGGGCCACAGATTCCTTTGGAACATCCTATTTACTGAGAAGCTCGTCAGCACCTTACCTGACAAATCAGGCCTGGAGAATCCCTTCAAGTGTCTCCTCCTGGGCAAGAAACTGGCACATCTGAGGACGAGAATGTAAGGGATATTAACAAGCAACACTGTTCCAGCTATCAAATATAAATACAGCATGGGGCTTGTTTCCCTGAGAACTGACTGAGGTCAGCAAATCTGCAGGGAGGTTCTCAGAACAACCATCCTTAACAGGCCCGAGGAATAATTTGATGAAAGAGCCTTAAGAGGTTGAAGCAGGGAAAACTGATGGGAAAAAGACAGCTTTTATCTTTTCAAGTCGAGAAAGCAACTCTCTCTGCTGTCCATATTAACTTCTAGCTTTCTGATCACTGCAAATGCAAGCGGGAAGTAAGAGTGGGAAGAGGGGTGTGAGGGGAACAGTGGGGCAAAGAATGGGGAAGGAGAGGGTGGGGGAGGTGAGAGGAAATGGGGTAAAAGTCCAAATTAAAGATAGCTCAGACGGTGTGTCAATTAAATTACACATAAGCAAATTAACAAATTCATGGTCNGAGGGGAACAGTGGGGCAAAGAATGGGGAAGGAGAGGGTGGGGGAGGTGAGAGGAAATGGGGTAAAAGTCCAAATTAAAGATAGCTCAGACGGTGTGTCAATTAAATTACACATAAGCAAATTAACAAATTCATGGTCAAGTCTGAGAGACTGATGCCCACTTTAAAAAGGGATATGGGAAAAACCAAAAGCAGTAAGACAAAAGGGAATTAGGCACAGAGCAAAATATTCCAAATTAAGATTAGGGATGAATGAAAATAGAATAAAATAGATACAATTTTTGAAAAGACAGGGTCAGGGAAGTAAGAGACAAAAGCTTTTAAACAGAAAGCCATTAAAATTAAACTGAAGCCAAACCCAAATGATAAAAAGAAAAATAAATAAGGTGAATGTGGTTTAAGAAGTACAAGAAAGTAAGAAACAAGGAACTCATAGCAACTCAAAACAACAGCCACCCCCTGAGCAGCCTGCCACTTAAGAGAAGGGAGGAATGAGGAAGTCCTTCTACAGCCAGGCTTCCCTGCTAAGAGAATTCCCCCGAGGCCCAGCCCTGCCGTCAAGTTTTTTTAGTCTGGTTACATATTTGTCTATGCCTATCCCCATTCATTCATTCCCCATATATTTATTGTGCTGAACTGGAAATTCAACTGTGTGAGTCAAACAGAGAAGGATTTTGCCTCCATGAGGCTCACAGTCTCGTGGCATGAGGTGGTGGTGGGAGAGAACATGGATATTAAACAAATGACTACACAGGCAAATTAATAATTACAGGGCAATGAAGAAAGGGCTTCCATGGTGGGTCAAAAGGTAAAGGGTCTGCCTGCATTGGAGGAGACCCAGGTTTGATCTCTGGGTCAGAAAGATCCCCTGGAGGAGGGCATGGCAACCCACTCCAGCATTCTTGCCTGGAGAATCCCATGGAGAGAGGAGCCTGGCGGGCTACAGGTCACAGGGTCGCAGAGTCGGACACGACTTTCCCTTCACGAAGAAAATCCCATAGCACTAGGCGGAATNCCTGGAGGAGGGCATGGCAACCCACTCCAGCATTCTTGCCTGGAGAATCCCATGGAGAGAGGAGCCTGGCGGGCTACAGGTCACAGGGTCGCAGAGTCGGACACGACTTTCCCTTCACGAAGAAAATCCCATAGCACTAGGCGGAATGTATGAATCGGTCACTGAACTTACATTAGGAACGAGGGATGTGGAGTTGGTGTGGAGATAGATGGACATCGGGGGAGTCTTTTCTGCCAACATATTTGTCCTGAGATTCAGAGGATATATTAGAAATTAACCGAAGCACGGTAGGGGAGGAGATAGGCAATATACATCAAGGCCCTTCCATTTGAGGAACTAAAAGAAGGCTGTGGCTGAAGCAGATAGGCCTAGCAAGGGAGAAGTGTTGGATGCAGTAGGAGAGGACGGTGAGGGACAGAATAAGAATTTTGATGTTTATCTAGGAGCAATGGGAAGCCAATTGTTTGTTTCCTTCAGGCAACTGAGGCAACAAGAAGTGTTTCATCCATTTGTTTACCCTTTTCCTGGTGGGTGGGAGTTCTCTTCCTTTGGGGCAGGGCACCATATCTGACACGGTATTCCCAGCACCTATGCAGCGGACAATCAATAAGTATTTTGAATGAATTAATAGGAATTATTTTGGTAGGACCACAATCAAAGTCCACGTCTTCTGCAAAATCTGTTTCCTCCAAGAAGTCATATCACCACCTCCGTAGTTTGCTTGGAGTCCTATCTGCTCATCAGTAAGGTGGATGCTAGATTTCTCGCTCAACGCTTTTGCCATCCTTACGACAGCAGCTCAGCCTCTGAAGCACTGGTTGCTTGTGAAAGGTTCGAGAATCGCTAGTGAATTCTGCCACCTTGTATGACGTCCGATGGGTGCTACGGCTGGCTACTGGCAGGTGGGTAGGGGAAGGAAGTTATCACTGTGTGCCCGTGTGCCCTGGTATTCTTCTCCTGAAGGACTAACACGTGCAGTGGGAAACGGCTTTCCCATCAGCAATTTTCACAAGTCTCAGGGAGAGCTTAGCAACACTTGGCTTCTCAGCAAGCCTTTTCCCCAAGCGATGGGGTACCTAGGGTACTTGACACCTGAAAGAGATCAGCTTTTAACAGCCTCCTCTTGTAGAAGACAACGTTATTTTTAGTAACAGTCATGTAATAATCAGGAATGTTAATTCTTGTTTCCTTTTTTTTGGTTTAAAATAAACAATAGGTTTTTTTAAAGAATAAATATGAGTTTTAAAAATACTACTTTAAAATTAGTAGACTACGTAAATCAACTATGCTTCAATAAAAAAGTTGTTTGTTTTGAAAAAAAATTGAGGAGAGTGCTAAAAAACATCAGTGAACCACTTCACACATGAACTAAAATTGGCACTTACTAAACAGAAGTATCACATCTAGCATTTTGCACTCTTTATCACTATTTAAAATTTAAATACAAATAAAAAACTCAGAGTGGTCACAGAGAATGTCAGAATTAAAGTAGCCACTTTTGTTTCTTTGTTTTTAAAATCACTATGTCATGATTGTTTATTTCAAATCCACTTGTTTAAATCAAGTGGTTGCCTATTTTTCATATTTTTTGAAAGCACTTTGGCAAAAGTTCTTATGCTCTTATTCACTTATTGCTTAAGTGTTAAAGTTGCTCAGTTGTGTCCGGCTCTTTGCAACCCCATGGATGGTAGCCCACCAGGCTCCGCATTCCATGGGAATTTTCCAGGCAAGAATACTGGAGAGGGTTCAGTTCAGTTCAGTTGCTCAGTCATGTCCGACTCTTTGGGACCCCAAACTCATGCCCATCGAGTCAGTGATGCCATCCAATCATCTCATCCTTTGTCATCCCCTTCTCCTCCTGCCTTCAATCTTTCCCAGCATCACGGTCTTTTCAAAGGAGTCATTTCTTCACATCAGGTGGCCAAAGTATTAGAGTTTCAGTCCTTCCACTGAATATTCAGGACTGATTTCCTTCAGGATGGACTGGTTGGATCTCCTTGCAGTCCAAGGGACTCTCAAGAGTCTTCTCCAACACCACAGTTCAAAAGCATCAGTTCTTTGGCACTCAGCTTTCTTTATAGTCCAACTCTCACATCCATACCTGACTACTGGAAAAACCATAGCTTTGACTAGACAGACCTTTGTTGGCAAAGTAATGTCTCTGCTTTTTAATAGGCTGTCTGAGTTGATCATAACTTTTCTTCCAAGGAGCAAGCGTCTTTTAATTTCACGGTTGCAGTCACCATCTGCAGTGACTTTGGAGCCCCCCAAAATAAAGTCTGGCACTGTTTCTACTGTTTCCTCATCTATTTGCCATGAAGTGATGGGACCAGATGCCATGATCTTCGTTTTCTGAATGTTGAGCTTTAAGGCAACTTTTTCGCTCTCCTCTTTCNCCTTCACACCCTTGCAGTGACTCCAGAATAGCCCGACATTCACGTCTCCACTCGAGAGGAACATCGAGGTTCCCCCCACAACTACAGAGGATCCCCGTGTCCCCCTGCTCCGCACGAAATTAGGCTTCTCTCCCTGCTTCTTTGGGGATGGATTTCCGACCGTCCCATCACATCTCAAGAGGAGGTGCTCTCCGCAGCAGTGTCCAGAGGAAATCCAGGTTTCTCGCCTGGCATTTTCAGAGACCTCAAAGGTGGGTACCTGGGGTCCACTTCGTAACTCAAGAGGAGCCTGCCGCAACTCGAGAAAAACCGGGAGGATCTCCCCTCCAGGTGAGATGTGGCCCTTGTCCTCTGCGGCACCTCACAGGAGGTGCCCATCCCTCACGAACCTGGATGGGTTCCTTCACACCCTTGCAGTGACTCGAGAATAGCCCGACATAGATGTCTCCACTCGAGAGGAACACCCAGCAGCCACCGACAACCCGAGAGGAACCCCGTGTCCCCCTGCTGCGCACCAAATCAGGCTTCCTTTCCCTGCTTCTTCAGGGATGGGTTGCCGAACGTCCCGTCGCCTCTCAAGAGGANCACATCTCAAGAGGAGGTGCTCTCCACAGGAGAGTCCAGAGGAAATCCAGGTTTCTCACCTGGCATTTTCGGAGGCCTCAAGGGCGGGTACCTGGGGTCCACCTCGTAACTCGAGAGGAGCCTGCCGCAACTCAAGAAAAACCGGGAGGGTGTCCCCTCCAGGCGAGATGAGGCCCTTGTCCTCTGCAGCACCTCACGGGAGGTGCCCATCCCTCACAAATCTCGACGGGTTCCTTAACACCCTTGCAGTGACTCGAGAATAGCCCGACATAGACGTCTCCACTCGAGAGGAACACCCAGCAGCCCCCGACAACCCGAGAGGAACCCCGTGTCCCCCTGCTATGGGCCAAATCAGGCTTCCTTTCCCTGCTTCTTCAGGGATGGGTTGCCGAACGTCCCGTCGCCTCTCAAGAGGATGTGCTCTCCATTGGAGTGTCCAGAGGAACTCTGGGGGTCACGCCACCTGTTCCACGAGACCCCCAGATGTTTCTGTCCACTCCAACAGAACCTGGTGGCCCTGAGCCGTCTCGACAGTCACCCAGATGCCTGGCTTTCACCTTGGCGCCACGTGTTTCAACCCTGTGGGAAAGCCTCGAGGGGCAGCCCATAGACTCCTGTGTCACCTCGATGGGAATCCTGACCCTGCCGCTACAGCTCGGGAGGAAAGCAGAGGTGCATGTCTACACTCAAGACGGCACCTGACCCCCCTGGTTAGCCTCCAGAGGAACCCCAAGGTCCACGTCTGCAGTGGAGAGGAATCCTCAGGTGCCAGACGAGGACGTAGGAGCTGGAACCGATTTCCAAGGAATCCCCAGAGGCCCCTGGCCTTTCCGGAGGCCTCAGGGGCGAATCCCTGTGGTACACGTTGTAACTCGAGAGGAATCTGCCCCAATTCGAGAAACACTGGGAGGATCTACCCTTCAGGCAAGATGAGGCCCTTGTCCTATGCGGCACTTCATGGGAAGTCACCCTATCCCTCACGACCCTCGACGGGTTCATTTACACCCTTGCAGTGACTCCAGTATAGCCCGACATACACGTCTCCACTCAAGAGGAACATCGAGGGTCCCCCCACAACTCGAGAGGAACCCCGTGTCCCCCTGCTCTGCACAAAATCAGGCTTCATTAACCTGCTTCTTCATGGATGGATTGACGACCGTCCCGTCGCATCTCAAGAGGAGGTGCTCTACACAGTAGTGTCCAGAGGAACTCCGGTGGTCATGACACCTGTTCCATGAGACCCCCAGATGTCTCTGTACACTCCATCGGAACCTGATGGCACTGCACCACCTCGAGTGTCATCCCGAGGATTGTCTCCCACCGTGTTGGCACGTGTTTCAACACTGTGGGAAAGCATCGAGGGGCAGCACATTGATCTCTGTGTCACCTCAACGGGAAGCATGACCCTGCCGCTACAGCTAGGGAGGACACCACAGCTCAAGAGGAGCCGCTTGTCCCCCTGCTCCGTTTGAGACCAGGTTTCGAATCACTGATTCTTCAAGGAAGGATTCCTGCCAGTCCTGTGGCATTTCAAGAGGCGCTCTCCACAGGAGTGTCCAGAGGAAATCCAGGTGTCGCGCCACCTGTTCCACGAGACCCCAGAGGTCTCTGTCCACTCCATCTGAACCTGGTGGCCCTGAGCCGCCTCGACCATCACCCCGAAGCCTGGCTCACACCTTGGTGGCACGTGTCTCAATCCTGTGGGAAAGCCTCGAGGGGCAGCCCATAGACCCCTGTGTCACCTCGACGGGAAGCCTGACCCTGCATCTAGAGCTTGGGAGGAAGGCCGAGTTGCACATTTCCACACAAGAAGAGACGTGACTCCACTGGGGAGCCTCCAGAGGATCTCCACGGTCCACGTCTGCAGTGGAGAGGAATCCTCAGGGGCCACATGAGGACTTAGGAGCTGGAACGGACTGCCAAGGAATCCCCAGAGACGCCTGGCAACTAGCTTGGAGCCTGGCCTTTCTGGAGGCCTCAGGGGTGCGTCCCTGGGGTCCAGGTCATAACTCGAGAGGAACATGCCACAACTCGAGAAACACCAGGAGGATCTCTGCTCCAGGCGAGGTGAGGCACTTATCCTCTGCAGCACCTCAGGGGAAGTCACACCAGCCCTCACGANTTTTGTTCGTAGTGATGCTTCCTAAGGCCCACTTGACATCACATTCCAGGATGTCTGGCTCTAGGTGAGTGTGAGTGATCACACCATCATGATTATCTGGGTCATGAAGATCTTTTTTGTACGGTTCTTCTGTGCATTCTTGCCACATCTTCTTAATATCTTCTGCTTCTGTTAGGTCCACAGCATTTCTGTCCTTTATTGCGCCCATCTTTGCATGAAGTGTTCCCTTGGTATCTCTAATTTTCTTAAAGAGATCTCTAGTCTTTCCCATTCTGTTGTTTTCCTCTATTTCTTTGCATTGATCCCTAAGGAAGGCTTTATCTCTCCTTGCTATTCTTTGGAACTCTGCATTCAGATGCTTCTATCTTTCCTTTTCTTCTTTGGCTTCTCGTCTCTTCACAGCTATTTGTAAGACCTCCTCAGGCAACTATTTTGCCTTTTTGCATTTCTTTTTCTTGGTGATGGTCTTGATCCCTGCCTCCTATGCAACATGACATCATACTGGATAGGGTAGAGACTGCTTAAAGACAAACTCCTAAATGTGGAATTGCTGAGTCAAAGCTTACAAACGTGTGAAGCTTTTCAAGCTGTTTCACTACATATCAGACAAGCAAATATGAAAAATCATCACAGCTCCCTCTCTCCAAAGTTTCCAATGATGGTACCATAGAAACTATTCCTTTAAAAACTAAAATGTGCAGGGGGCCTTCTCCAGTGGGCCAGTGGCTAAGACTCTACATTCTCAATGTAGGAGCTCAGGTTCCATCCCTGATCAGCCGTCTAGATCTTGCATGCGGCAACTGAGAGTTCGCATGCCACAACTAAAAGAGACAAAGCAGCCACACTCAAAGAGATACATTTTTTACTTTTTAATTTTAAAGTGCAGCATTTAGAGACTCAGAAGGATACAGAGGGAACTTCCCTGCCATCCAGTGGTTAAGACCTGTGCTGTTAATACAGGGGTGTGGGTTTGACTCCTGGTCAGGGAACTAAGATCCCACATGCTGTGTGGTGGCAAAAAAAAAAAAAAGAAAGAAAGTGGGCAGGGAACAGCCAAGGTCAGCAGGGAGGCCGAGGGGAAGGCGGGATTACTCCTGGTGTGGCTCTCTCTGGAAGACGTTCCACCCATCTCAGAATAACGTGCCTCCTCTCTCCTAACTGCTGAGACTTTTCAGCTTCTCTTGACAAGTTCCTCCTTGGAGACCAGACTCTGAAGAGATATCTGAAGTTTCTACAATGGGCAAGGCAAGTTTTGCCTGAAGGTGGCGTTTGAATCGTGGGAGGAGCTTGCTAAATCCTATGGCGTATCAGACTGCCAAGCCAAGGCCACAGGGAGACCCTGGGTGTGCTGGGAGGCAGGGACCAGGGGAGATCGCAGAGACACAGAGGGGGACGGAGAAGCTGTCAAAGACCCCAGCTCCCCTCCTTCAGAACGGCCCAGAGTAAAAGCTTTCTCTGACCCCTATTCTTGTATGATCAAGTGATTCCCTACTCATAGGAACTCAAACTGAAACTAACATTGGTTCCATTTATGGATTAAATAGCACTTTAATGGATAAACTGGGAACTTCAGCTTTGTATCATATGTACTTTTATATATGTGCATATATATGAAATAAGGTTTATACAGAAAAGTACATTCTAAATAACCAATTTATTAATAAGCAAGTAACCCAGCAAATGCTGGAATCCATGCAAAGGGTTTAGTACCCAACATATAGTAAGCACTGACTCAGTGTAAGCTATACCATGCTAATAGAAATAACATTATACTTTGATTGCTCACATATGGTATAACATATTTACTCCACTAAATAAATAAGATACAATTGTTGCAAACAACACTGAAACCCCTCATCGGTAAGACCTCCTTAGCCCAGGCAGGGGGTGCTCCTGTGAGATTCTCCAAGGACAGATAAAGATAAGCCCAGGGACTGAGATGGGTAATAAAGGCTCTGGGTGCCACACGCTGCTTCTGCAACGAACCCAAAGGAGGGCTGTGGAGCCAGTGGGGAAAGGTTGGACGATCTTCATCGGCCTCGTCCTAGAGGGAACAGCAGGAAGCGGGGGCCAGGCTGGGCCAGGAGAGGAGGGGAGGTTAGGAAACCTCAAGGTTTGTTACAAGCTCACTGCAGAGGGAAGGGGCACGTGGAAGGTTATTAACTGGGACCTTCAGTGCCATGTATCAGCTACACTCGTTGGCAGGGGTTCTCTAGTGTTGACACCCTGGCAGCCTGCGGGATTCTCTTGCTAAGGAGGCTGGGGGGCTGGATGCCAGGCAGTCAACCAGTATGTGGGCACCCCAGGGCTTGCGCTCCCGGGGAGGGCTTCCACTCTGCCTCTGGGGACAGACAGAGCTGCTCTAGATCCACTTCTCACCCGTGGGGGCACCCGAATAACTTACTTTACTTTTCAAAGCTACATATACCAATGGAGATAATACTAGATGTTTAGCTCTTAGGATGGTCGTGAGAGTTAAATGAGACATAAGGTAACTAGCGTGGCACCTGGCCCTGAGCAGGACCCAGAAAAGATTGGTAATGATTTTATGTTCAGCCTGGATGACCTTACTGGTGTTTATTTTTGCCCAGATTACATGATTTCTCTTTCCCACAATTTAACAAGAAGAAACATGCCCTAGAAACTAGAGTTGCTTCCCGGTGAGGCACAATTGTTTAAGAAGGTCACCTTTGAAGGCATTTCAGGAAAACTTTTTATCTGTAGGTGCAGAAACAAGTCTTTCACCATCTGTCTGCAGAGCTGTCACTTATTTTTTTCCGCCTTTTGTACAACTGGGTTATTTCATCACACTTCATGCCCACTGGAAGCTACAGCTGACAAGCACCATTGTTGTTTCACAGGGTACCTGGCGGCATCGTGGGCTCATTTTAACTCCTGCTGCCAAGATGAAGAATTCTCAGAACTCTCTCTTTGTTGTGTTTCAGAGCTAGTATTTATAAATATGAGAAAAGATGTGGTGAAGACTGAGGGCAAAATCAGTCTTTCAATTATGTGAAGGTTGGGTTTGCTGGTGAATGAGAAATAGTGGGTGGGGGGTGGGAGGTGGTGCTGGTCGAGGAGTCTGACCAGGAATATGTCTCTGGCCTGGATGCCCGATCCTAAGACACGCTTGTCTCCATGCTGAGCTCTCAGCTACCTGACCCCTTCGGCCCTCACCGCAGGCTTCAGGACCACAGCAAGGAGCAACTCACAGAGCCCACGTGGTTCTGCAAAAAGCCAGCCAGCCACCTCCGAGGTCAGCTCTGATGTCCCATCCCGGCTCCAGTCACGTGACCGAGTCCTAGGGTTGTTCTGTTACCTTAGATGTGTTCTGATATTACAGTTCTTCTTCCAAGGCTGAGTTCTGCCTTATTCCAGCCACGCCTTGAAACTGGCACTGGGCCCCTACCCCTGACTTCCGGCCCTGTGGCTGGGGCCTGGCTAATGAGTTTCCCAAGTCTCCCCAGCGCCACAAGCCACACAGAATGGCTTGCCACAGTCGCTGTACCACTGTGCTCTCGTCATTTTCCTGGACCTGCAGGTCCTGCTGAGCGGCTTGGATGGCCACCCACCGCCTACCCCTCCATCACCCTCACCGGAGCCGGTTCAGCCACCCCGGCCGCACACGCCCTCTAACCTGGCTCCACATCCACAGCACTTCTGGGCCAGGCGGGGGTTGCATGGGTCCTGGTCCCTCTGCTGTTCTCGCCAGCGCAGCTCTCAGCTTTGGCCTGGGCTCCTGCCCGAGCCTGTCACTAGCCATGAGGCTCCGGATAAACACCATCACTGGGAAGCCACAGACTCAGTTCTCTACAGGGACCAGGCGGGCAAGACAGCCCAGACAGGGTGCCGTGGGGCGTGGCGCACTGTGGCCGGGTGCCGTGGCCAGGTGCCGTGGGGCGCACCGTGGCCGGGGGCTGTGGGGCGCGGTGCACTGTGGCCGGGTGCCGTGGGACGCGGCGCGCCATGGCCGGGTGCCGTGCCGGGTGCCGTGCACTGTGGCCGGGTGCTGTGGCCGGGTGCCGTGGGGCGCAGCACATCGTGGCCGGGTGCTGTGGCCGGGTGCTGTGGGGTGCAGCATACCGTGGCTGGGTGCTGTGGCCGGGTGCCATGGGGCGTGGTGCACCGTGGCTGGGTACTGTGGCTGGGTGCCGTGGGGCGCGGTGCACCCACTGCCCAGGACTTGAGAAACAGCTGTTGAATAATTGAGCTGACTGTGGTCACAGCCAACATTCCCAGGTATCCACGGAGATAGACCAGAAAAAAGATGAAGACCAGAGGAGAATGCCCGCATGATGACCAGTCAATGTATGTTCATTTAGAGCTTATTATGGACACACAGAAAATGCAAATTGTTCAGGTACGGGACTCTCTGTGGTTTGCTGTCAGTATCCCAAGCCACTCAGGGCGGAGGGTAGCTGGCTCTCCTGGTACCTTGTGCTTCCTCAGCTGAGTGAGGATTCAATGGGAGGAGGCATAAGAGGCACCTGGCTTAGTTCGAACCACCTGCTTTTATTCTGTCATTCATTTATTCGGTCTGCTCCTCAGGGGCACCACTGTGTGCCCAGCCCTGGAGCAGCAAATGTTATCAGACCTGGTCTCTTCCTCCCCTAATGGGGTTCCTGATCTAGTAGGGAAATGGACACAAAGAGATCACTACGCACTCCAGATTACAAGGTGATAAATGCTCTGATGGGGGCAGTGAAGCACCCTGGGAGCAGAGAGGTGTTTGGAAATCTGAGGAAGGAAGGGATGTTGGCGATGGCTCTTGAAGGATAACAGGAGTTCTCCAGACAGAAAGCGGTGGCTAAGAGCAAAGATGGACTAAGGAGCAACCCCGGGTTGACAAGCATTCCTGTGTCCAGGTCTGGAGGTGGACAGAGGCCCAGCGACTCTCACTTGGCAAGTGTGAAGGGNGGGTGCCGTGGGGCACGGTGCACCGTGGCCGGGTGCTGTGGCCGGGTGCCGTGGGGCGCGGTGCACCGTGGCCGGGTGCTGTGGCTGGGTGCCGTGGGGCGCGGTGCACCGTGGCCGGGTGCTGTGGCCGGGTGCCGTGGGGCGTGGTGCACTGTGGCCGGGTGCTGTGGCCGGGTGCTGTGGGGTGCAGCACACCGTGGCCGGGTGCTATGGTTGGGTGCTGTGGGGCACGGCGCCCCATGGCCGGGTGGCTACTGCGGTGTCGTGTGGTTACTGCACTATCGCATGGTTGCGCGATTACTGTAACCGCTGGGTGCTTACTGCCGTGCGAGACTACAAGCCTCTTGTGGCTCTGTCTCTCACTTTCTGAAAGGTGTGTGTGTGAGAGAGAGACAGAGAGAGAGCATGGGTTTTCAGTCTTTACAAAAAATTCTTGTTCTGAGGCTGTGCAGCCCCCCTTTGGCCTACGAGTCGCAGCACACAGGCACTCTGTAAGGACATCTCTGTGCCGCGTTTCCGCATTTGTGGGAGAAGGAAGCTTTTCTAGATAAATCCCTGGGATCCTCCAGGCAAGAACACTGGAGTGGGTTGCCATTTCCTTCTCCAATGCATGAAAGTGGAAAGTGAAAGTGAAGTCGCTCAGTCATGTCCGACTCTTAGCGACCCCATGGACTGCAGCCCACCAGGCTCCTCTGTCCATGGGATTTTCCAGGCAAGAGTACTGGAGTGGGGTGCCATTGCCTTCTCCGTGGACAGGAATGGGTCACGGACAGTTTCCTGTCTCTTCAGTAGGAGTAAGGAAAGGATTTAACAGGGGAGGGAGAGGAGGAAAAGGGCAGGGGGAGTGCGCCTGCTGTCGGCTCCTGCGTTTCTCTCCACCCCTGACTAACTCCAGCTTCTCTGGAGTGCGGCTCCCTACCCGGGATTCTTTGGGACATCAGTGACACGCCGCCGCACCAGGTCACCACCTCTCCTCTCTGAGGCTCCTAAACGGTGAATCCTGAATGCCAGGTTTCTCAAGAGCTGTTCTGGCTCCAGCTGGGTCACTGAGACTCGAAGTCATTCTCTGTGGCTTGTTAATCCAGTTTACTTGATAAGCTTGCTTTATGATAAGTCACGGGTTGTTCCAGTTGACCACGTTCTGTTTCATGGACAGTATCTCAAGCGGGGTCTGCTGAGGAAAGAGTGTGAAGAGCATGGGTCTGTCAGGGCTGCCGGGGGAGTCACTAGAATTCTGAATTCACTCACCTTTATGGGCTTGGGGTCACTGATATAAAAGAAACACCTGGACACTCCCCAAAGCTGAGAGGATGGTAGAATGGAACTCTTCCTGCTTCTGTTTCGACCGAGAGGCCGAGATGAAAGACATAAAAGGGGTCAGATGCCCACATGAGCGAGACAGACACGCCCCCTCCTAACTTGTACAAGGAAAGCGGAATGTCTCTAGGAATCTGTTCCAGAGTCCTGGGACTGCTCCAGGAGGTCGAGATGAGACTGGGGAGACAATGTCTCCTTAGAGGGAGTGGGGAGCGGGTGGCGTCTCGGATACTGTTAACAGCCCTGCTGCTGCTGCTGCCAAGTCGCTTCAGTCGTGTCCGACTCTGCGCGACCCCATAGACGGCAGCCCACCAGGCTCCCTCGACCCTGGGATTCTCTAGGCAAGAACATTGGAGTGGGTTGCCACTTCCTTCTCCAACGCATGAAAGTGAAAAGTGAAAGTGAAGTCGCTCAGTCGAATCCGACTCTCAGCATCCCCATGGACTGCAGCCTTCCAGGCTCCTCCAAACATGGGATTTTCCAGGCAGGAGCACTGGAGTGGGGTGCCACTGCCTTCTCCCAACGCCCCTGCAGAGCCCCTTGAAAACTGACTCACTGCCTGCCCTACCCACCCCTTCTCTGCAGAACAGCCCTTAGCCAGCAGGACCGTAGGCCACACGCCGCCGTCCAGACCGCCCCAGTCGGCGGAGGAGAGGACCCGAGCTCCTTGCCTGCAGGTGGGGCTGTCTTCGCCATGCCCTTTGTTGGCAGTCTTTCCCTCGGGAATCAGGCTGAAGCTGGTCTCTAGCTGGGACCACATTCCTGCTTGGCTGCCCTCTCTCCTCCAGCTTTACCCTGCTCTCTTCACTCCCCTTCTAATGAGAACAATTCCTCAAAAAATCACTTGAACGGGAATCCCCATTTCCGGCTCTGCTTGTAGGGAGGCTGACTGAAGACAGAGCCCTCCCGGATCCCGAAGATGGAGCTGTCATGCTAGACGCTCAGTCGTGTCCGACTCTCTGTGGCCCCACAGACTGCAGCCCGCCAGGCTCCTCTGTCCATGGCATTTCCCAGGCAAGGATACTGGAGTGGGTTGCCATTTCTTTCTCCAGGGGACCTTCCTGACCCAGGGATCGAACCTGCGTCTCATGTCTCCCACCTTGGCAGGCGAGTTCTTTCCCACTGAGCCACTGGGGAAGCCGAAGATGGAGACTTTAAGGCAATTGCGACAAGTGCCTCTTAAGTGTCCCCTACAACTGGAGGCGACAGAGGATGGGCCCCTCCCTCAGGTTTGAGGAAGGCTCACTCCCCCTCGGAATTCCAACAGCAGCAGCTCCAGGGTGGAGCCAGGTGGGTGCTGCTGCGTGGACTTGGCTGACTCCAGGATGGGGAGGAGAGCAATGCCTGATGCAGGATGGACCAGCGCAGTGTCCTCTCAGCCTAACAGGGCCGCCTGCAGGGGCACGGAGACCTCAGGCAAAGGGTCAGAGGCCTGACCTCCCAGTGAAGACGGCATAACAGATGGCCACCAAGAACCGAGATGGATCACGCCGGGCCCAGCGAACTGCGAGGGCAAGGGAGTCTGGGCTGTCCCTGCTGATCCAGTGATTAAGACTCAGTGTTCCCAATGCAGCGGATNTAACAGCCCTGCTGCTACTGCTGCCAAGTCGCTTCAGTCGTGTCCGACTCTGCGCGACCCCATAGACGGCAGCCCACCAGGCTCCCTCGACCCTGGGATTCTCTAGGCAAGAACATTGGAGTGGGTTGCCACTTCCTTCTCCAACGCATGAAAGTGAAAAGTGAAAGTGAAGTCGCTCAGTCGAATCCGACTCTCAGCATCCCCATGGACTGCAGCCTTCCAGGCTCCTCCAAACATGGGATTTTCCAGGCAGGAGCACTGGAGTGGGGTGCCACTGCCTTCTCCCAACGCCCCTGCAGAGCCCCTTGAAAACTGACTCACTGCCTGCCCTACCCACCCCTTCTCTGCAGAACAGCCCTTAGCCAGCAGGACCGTAGGCCACACGCCGCCGTCCAGACCGCCCCAGTCGGCGGAGGAGAGGACCCGAGCTCCTTGCCTGCAGGTGGGGCTGTCTTCGCCATGCCCTTTGTTGGCAGTCTTTCCCTCGGGAATCAGGCTGAAGCTGGTCTCTAGCTGGGACCACATTCCTGCTTGGCTGCCCTCTCTCCTCCAGCTTTACCCTGCTCTCTTCACTCCCCTTCTAATGAGAACAGTTCCTCAAAAAATCACTTGAACGGGAATCCCCATTTCCGGCTCTGCTTGTAGGGAGGCTGACTGAAGACAGAGCCCTCCCAGATCCCGAAGATGGAGCTGTCATGCTAGACGCTCAGTCGTGTCCGACTCTCTGTGGCCCCACAGACTGCAGCCCGCCAGGCTCCTCTGTCCATGGCATTTCCCAGGCAAGGATACTGGAGTGGGTTGCCATTTCTTTCTCCAGGGGACCTTCCTGACCCAGGGATCGAACCTGCGTCTCATGTCTCCCACCTTGGCAGGCGAGTTCTTTCCCACTGAGCCACTGGGGAAGCCGAAGATGGAGACTTTAAGGCAATTGCGACAAGTGCCTCTTAAGTGTCCCCTACAACTGGAGGCAACAGAGGATGGGCCCCTCCCTCAGGTTTGAGGAAGGCTCACTCCCCCCTCAGAATTCCAACAGCAGCAGCTCCAGGGTGGAGCCAGGTGGGTGCTGCTGCGTGGACTTGGCTGACTCCAGGATGGGGAGGAGAGCAATGCCTGATGCAGGATGGACCAGCGCAGTGTCCTCTCAGCCTAACAGGGCCGCCTGCAGGGGCACAGAGACCTCAGGCAAAGGGTCAGAGGCCTGACCTCCCAGTGAAGACGGCATAACAGATGGCCACCAAGAACCGAGATGGATCACGCCGGGCCCAGCGAACTGCGAGGGCAAGGGAGTCTGGGCTGTCCCTGCTGATCCAGTGATTAAGACTCAGTGTTCCCAATGCAGCGGATGCAGTGTGAGCGCTCGTTGGGGAACCCATATCCCAGCGTGTGCCCCCACCAAAAAAAGGCAAGGAAACCAATAAGAAACCCCTGAAGAACCAAAACGCCCCTGCGAGAAGAGAATTCACTGCGACCACTTGCCAACCCCAGCCAGAAGGTCCAGCTTTCAAGGTTCAGCCAAGGGACAGCAGCGCTCTCCTTCCTTTCCCCTCACCTTCCCTACACTCAGGCCAAGAGGGAAATCACAGGCACCGCAGTGGAGCTGGGAGAGAGAGAGAACAGGAGGACCACAGACTCCTTCCCCAGCCACAGCTTCGTGGAGCAGGCTGTGTCTGGAGACTGCGTGATCGTTTAACCTTGACTTCAGGTGCGGATTTTTTTCTGTGGACTTTTTATTATTAGATGAGACTGAATATACTGCTTTTAAAATGAGGCTGTTGTTTTCATAACTCCAAGTAAATAACACTCAGAGTGACGCAAGACTTTATCAACAGAGAAATTTCTCCCTGCTGAATTCGGCTTAAAGTGGTGGAGGGAAATGAAAGCAATGTCTGGATCCCATGCTTGTGCAGCATATGGTTATGTAAAGGGGGAGCGGTGGTGACTTCCCTCTGCTTCTCCAAGCAAGCCCTGTGCTGATTCAGGCAACCGCATCCTCGGGCCTGGCTCCTGGGATAAAAATGTCCATTGGCTAAGGATCTGATACATCAGGCTCTGAAACTTTTGACTGGCCAAGTGCCAGGTGGCTCAGAGCTATGTATGTAAATGAATCATATTATCTCTCTGTAGGAATCTGGAGGAATCTACTTTTTTTTTTGCCACATGGTTTGCAGGATCTTAGTTCCCCAACTAGGGACTGAGCCCGGGCCACCGCAGTGAAACGACTGAGTCCTACCACTGGACCACCAAGGAATTCCCAGAATCTGCTGTCTTGAAAATGGTGGCAACCTTCCTCCATGACCCTGGTTGGAAATAGATGTGTTGTCACTGCTCTACTGAACTCCTGTCAGGGACTGAAGATTACAAAACAATGAAACAGAGACCTGACTTGCAAAGATATGATTTGCTATGTGCTCCCCTTTTAGTGTGGAGGACAGAATGATTCTAACAGAGGTGACGGTTAAAGTGAGGCTTGGTCAGGGACTACTTGAATTGGTGGATCAAAGGTTTGATGGAACATGGTCAGAAATATCCTCTGAAGGAGGGCATGGTAACCCATTCCAGTATCCTCGCCTGGAGTATCCCGCAGACAGAGGAACCTGGTGGGTTTTACAGGCCATGGGGTTGCCAAGAGTCAGACACAACTGAAGAGACTTAGCATCATGTACAGGAATCACCTGGCATGCTTTTTAAAAATACCACGTTCCACTAAAAGATTCTGATTTATTGGCCTGAGCTGCTGCCTGGGCAGCAGGATTTTTTTGTAAATTCCCAGGATAATTCTAATGTGCAGTCAAGGCTAGGAACTACTTTAGATCACCATAACAAAGCTAAGTAAGTGCCAAGGCACCAAAGTGATAATAAGTGTTTTAAAATGTTATATTTGTATGAATAGTTTTAGTAGGAATTTACACTTTATGAAATGAAAGCCAATATAAACATTTTAATTGTATGCAAGGGCCTTTTGCAATCTTTCGTGTTCCTTAGTCAATTGATTAGTAAAAGAAACACTAGAGTATGTTTTCATCTCCCTGGAACAAAAGGCTTTTCAATTATCATTAGAGTACATTACTACTTTCCACTTTTCTATAAAATCTATTTTTACCAAGAGACCCAGGTGTCAAACTAGTCTATTAAAACAAATTTCTTATATTAAAATGTTGAGTAAAATTATAAGACACAGAATGGGAAGGACTAGAGATCTCTTCAAGAAAATTAGAGATACCAAGGGAATATTTCATGCAAAGATGGGCTCAATAAAAGACAGAAATGGTCTGGACCTACCAGAAGCAGAAGATATTAAGAAGAGGTGGCAAGAATACACGGAAGAACTGTACAAAAAAGATCTTCATGACCCAGATAATCATGATGATGTGATCACTAATCTAGAGCCAGACATCCTGGAATGTGAAGTCAAGTGGACCTTAGAAAGCATCACTACGAACAAAGCTAGTGAAGGTGATGGAATTCCAGTTGAGCTGGTTCAAATCCTGAAAGATGATGCTGTGAAAGTGCTGCACTCAATATGCCAGCAAAT